>CM042335.1:25107640-25200140 GCA_023566125.1 Zingel zingel | reverse complement strand
CTAGTGGCAGAGTTAACAGTCCACATATCCTGGCCATTAAAAAACAAACAGATAAACATCCTATTTCACCACAGTTGGAGCTGCTCCTATCTCTGGGACTCCAGCACTTAAAAGGCTTGTAAAATGCAAAATGCTGGAGGTGAACAGATCACCCTCTCTTGCTATCAAACCGTATAGACAGAGAAGATACATTATTTGGAGGTTTAAGGCCCACAGTTTTCTATCTAGGTGTAAGTCGCTGAGGTGGAAAAGGTAACCTTGTGACTTTGTTTGTCTGACTTGTCGCCCCTGCTCTTTGTTCACTTTTACTCCTTTGAATAGTCGCCACGGTGGTGAGTTCCGAGGCATGTTGCTAAGGGAAACAGCCTAATGACAAACAAATGATCCCCAGCCGGCAGCAGCGGTCAGAATAGTTGATGAGCCTTTAGTGAACATGAAACTCACCAGCAGCAGCCATATGGAAAACCCAGAGTTGATGAGTTGGACCTGTAGGTTGCTAACAAAGGCCCCCTTCCTTCTTCAAAGTAATGATATTCTAAGTTATGCAGCATTGTGGTTGCAAATGTATTCCCTGTCTTGGTATCTCAATCATGTGTTAACCATGAAAGATAAAGGACTCTTTGTTTACAATAGAGGAATCTCATACACTGCTATTGTTGCTGCTGAGTTGCTACCAAATATCTTTCACGATGCTGCAAAGGATGATAGTTATGGTGAGTAGTGCATTCCATAAATGCCAGTAACTAAGATATGAAAGTTGTAAATCAGACACAAATAAGGCAGACAGGCATACCATAGACTGCTGGCCAAGTGACCTTAGGCTGTTACGGATGACTTCTTACTTCTCTGAGTATAACTGAACACTTCTATCAGTGACCATACTGGATTGCATATATCATGGAAGACTGGAACATATAAGACATTAGACATTGTTATAAAAAAAAAAAAAAAAAGATTTGCTTCCCTATGAAGGAATAAATTTGACTGATGATCGGTCTGGCCAAAGAGGCCAAAATAACCTACGTATCTGACTCCACTTATATCACTACACCTCACACCCTCAAATATTAAGAAATAAAACTCAGGATTTGTTCAGTTAAAATATAACAAACTTTAGTGAATGATATTGCAGAATACAAGTACGTGTACATGGATCAGATATTACAACACAGAGTCTATCTCTCCTAACGGACCGACAGAGCCTCGCCAAGCATCTGATGTCGCCCAGTTAGAAACCTGTCTTTTTATCCATTTCTGTCCCATCTTCTGGTGGTGCTGTCATCAGTTTGGATACAGTCCAGATCTTCTCGGTTCCAGCCGGACCCTGTGTATTTTCTTTATCTTCTGCAGACTTAGGGAGTTACTGAGAGCCAAGGACATTTCACAACCTGCACCATACTTCTCACCGCTTGCGAATAACTGCTCCATTGTCATCTCCGCTTCCTGTGGTCAGAGGAGGCCTTTTCTCAACTTTCCAATAATTCCCTCAGTGCCAATATCCCGTACTCCCTTTATAATATCTTATCACTTCTAAAAAACCAGATGGCCTCTCATAACCCAGGGAAGCAGAGACGACAAGGTCAGCTTCATGAAGTCTAAAACCTCTGACTTTATTCTCACAAAAAATATATCCTTCACCTATGAAAAAAAAAATCATCTCACATAGGTGAGATTTGATTTGTGAGATGAGATGTGATGCTAGCTGCAAACATGATGGCGATTCTCAGCCGTGTGTGAACTATGATGGATGATTTGTGTGTATTTAAAGAAAAATTTGAAACAAGGAGACTGTAGAAAGAAAACCAGAAGAAAGGTGCTGGGTCTCAATTCCCACACTTCTGTACACTTGCTATTTTGAGTGAATAGTGTGAAGTATAGCAAAATGCGGTGCACTACGAGTACCCGGATAGTGCACTCATAACTGTCAAAATGTTGAGTGTGGAACGCTTGAAACTTCACCCTCAACAGTTGCCATCTTTACCACGTACTGGAAGCTACGGGTCCACCAACATATTTTCAAACTTGTGAATATGGCGGGCCAGAAAGCTGCAGCGGTTGCGCTTGAAACTGTGAACACAGAACTATAAAAATGTAACTCATACTTGCGTTTCTTTCAATAAGTACCACCATAATGTAGCTAGATAGTGAGAAAACAAGCCAGTATATATTTTTGCGGGCGACAATCCCATGTTGCAATCGTCATAAAGTGCTTAGTCTATATCCACGACGTTCCATCGCTGGGATTGCTTCGTTGCCGCCAGAAATTCTGCCGGATTTCACTCTTTTTGGCCGGATGTCCGTTACCTTCCGCTTTCTTCGTGTTAGAATTTTAAACTTCGGTAGATTTATGAGGACTATGGTTAAGTGCTCCTCCTTGCTTTGCCAGACCCTCCTCCACAGCGCTGCAAAGGAGGGTCTGGCTAGTCCACACAGCATTCTGGGATGGGAGAAAAACGTGCTCTAGTTTATTGGCATTTCTTTAAACCAATCACAATATTCTTGGGCAGGGTTAAGCACTGGACAGAGCCACGGTGCCTCTGCTAAATAGCCTCTGAAAGGAACTTGTTTTGGTGGAACATGTGTACGTTCAAAAGTAGTTTTAGTCGTGCAACAGAAAACTCAGATTGGACAGATAGTCTAGCTTAGCTGCCCAGGTCTGATTTTCCCCGCAAAGTTACAAAATGATTTGCGCCAGGTAGACAGCGCTACACTAACACATTCTGACGGGTCACAGATTTCGGTGTAACACCGGAAAAGCCTGTGTTAGTATCCAGCCAGGTAAAGGGTAGCAGGAGATTTCTTTACATAGGCATAATTGTATTTTAATTTTATTTTAGAAGTTCATGATCCATCCAAAGTAGGCTAAGTTACAGTATGCAACACTTGAAATGCAACGATGCTTCTGTAACATATTCTCTTATTATTGCTAAATATTCATCGCAACTATATGACCTCCCAGTAACGCTAACTCAGAAATATACATTGGGTAATACACCACCATAAAGAAAAGAGCTTTATGACAGCAGGTGTGGTAAAAACACAAACAAACAAAGCGGCCGCTAGAATCAACACAAACTGAAAGTTACATATAGCCACCTTAATATAAAAACATTGATTTTAGCAGCATTGAGTTTCTCCCTTTTTTCTTTTAAAGCTATAGTGTGTAGTTTCTGTCTCCCCCATTAGGAATTCTAAGTAATGACAACAACACTGACAGCGCGTCCACATGGCGTGATCCTTCGGTGATCGCACCACTCCCACCCCTCTTCCACACATTTTCTAGTAGCGTTTAACCCGTCAAATCAAGAAGGACACGGAGGATTGAGAAACATGATTTTATTTTCTTCTTTTTTATGTCCTCTTTGTCTCCAAAGCTGAATGCTGCTGTTCTCAGCGGTGATGTAATAACCATCACTCGACCTTCTTTCCATTTTGTAAACATAGCCACACCGAGGAATGCAGAGAGAGTGTCTTGGAGCCGATAGGCTCAGTTAGCTTTTTAGCAACTCATTTGGCAATGAATAGTTGCGCACTATAGCTTTAAATGTTTGTTTTTTTGTTGGTGTTTTTTCTTTCAAATCAAGGGTCTAAGGATAGTTGTGTATGTTGTATAGCGTGTAAAGCCTTCTGGGGAAAATTTGGGATTTCTATGTGAATAAAACTATCTTTACTTGACTTGAATAACAGAGTGTACCAGCAGGTTTTCAAGAGGCTTTGAAGCTGTTTTTACTAAATATGATCACGGCAAGTCATATGACGATACGGTAACTTTTCTTTTCCTTATACCCATGTGGCATATTATATTTCAATCCTTCAGATTTGTGTGTGTGTGCACTCAAGCTTGCATGGCTGCAAGGTCAATTTTTGGTCAGATATCCCATAATGGTTTCTTGGAGTAATCCATGTTGTTGACTGTTGCCCCTTCAATCTGACTGAAATACTGTGTGTTATGCTCTCTAAACAGGTCCAGGTTCTCCTGCACTTTAGAAATGGTTTGATGGCAATTCCGTTTGGCACTGGGTGCACGAGAAACACATGTGGCTCCAGCAGGCCTTTGAGGTTGTGACGTTCCACACATGGGTTTGGCATGTACTGAACGGCTCGGCCAACCACGAGGTTCTCAAATGTCACATAAAACAGAGACAGGCTGAGTGAAAGCCATCTTAAAATAAATCATCACATCCTCAATGAAGCAAAGTTGAATCAAAGCAGAAGAATTAAGAATCAGTATGTGATGGTAATGCCTCTCCTGAGGATTTCCATTCCAGTGTAAATATTCAATAATATCGAAAGCCTCTCTAGTGGCCCCTACAGGCTGCCATTATATTACATCCCACAATGGGATGAGGGGTTATGAACGGATGCCGTGAACAATGATTGTTCTATTCTTAGAGCCTTACCTGCAGTGGGGCTAAAAATATCATGTTTTTCCTGAGGGTGTCTCTAGAGGAAATACCAGTGGGTCATAAAAGTCAAAAGGATTTGTCAACCTTACAGTGTGAATATGCTCAACAAGATTCATGGCAATCTTCTAATGTGGTTCTGTGATTATATTGTGTGTCATTTTGGGCTGAAGGTGGTACTAGAGGAAAGCACATCCAACATTTTGTTCACCAAATGATGCTCAGTAAATGTCATGGCAGTATGCCCATTATGCGGTATTTTGATATTTCTAGTGTCCAGGTGGAAATTGTGGCCTTAAAGTAAAGCAAGGTAAAACCAAGATTAAGAGTCTACAGCCACGCTGGCAGCTCTGTGAGGGCTGTACACAGGAACAGCTGAGCAAAATGCTAACGTCAGCATGCTAACGTCTAACTATAAATTGAGGAATCTCTGTTTAGCCTGAGGCCTTTGAAGGTCTTACCTATGGGGGTACATCATGTGTATACTGGTATTTTCCATTGTGTACACCAATATCTTCTTTACGTACCTTTTTGTACCCTTGGTATCAGTGTTGTAGTACTCAAGATCGGTCTTGGTCTCGAGAGCGGTCTAAAGACCAATTTTTGAAGGTCTCGGTCTTGTCTCGGAATCGACCACATTTGAACTCGGTCTTGTCTCGGTCTCGGAATAAGAAGACCGCAACTGCATGGATTTTGCCAAACTGCCTGTGCATTGTCTGATATATGTGTTAAAACTTGCAAATGCAACCAATAACTTGACTCATATCTAATGCGAGAGACAGTAGAATAAGCTCTGGCTGTCTACCACATATCTAGTCTTGGTCTTGAATCAATCTCGCCCTGGCTTGGTCTTGGTATTGTCTTGGTCTCAACCCTTCAAAGTCTTGTTCTTGTCTCGTTCTCGATACACTCTGGTCTTGGTGATGACGTGGTCTCGGTTTAGGTGGTCTTGACTACCACACTGCTTGGTATATACGTAGCCTTGATATTATTGGTGTATGTGCTTAATATATAATGCATTTACTTATATATTGATATACATACTACTATTTGATGTTGACTATTTGCAACAGAAGTGGTGTGTCACTTCTGCTAGTATATGCATTATGGGTATTTAATATGGCGACTCTGTAATTATCAGATGTCTGAGCAAGAGCCTGCTGCTCAAAATGTTACACAGCATTAAAAATCCTTCTAACGTGAGCAATTTGGTGTGAGGATCTAAAGAAAGGTGAAGTCCCTCCCCTTCCGGCGGACCACCATGGGACCACCAAGTTGCAGTTTGTCGTAAAACTGTTAAAGTAAGAGACAATGAAAATATGTAATTAGAAACACACCCAAAAGTTGCGTGAGTGGCGTTTCGCTGAAGCTACGATGCCTGTGTGTGTAACTCTACTCACACGAGCAATGGGTCTTGCTCGTTCTTTTGCTTACTGGCTGACAAAAAGACAAACTTGGATAAAACACATCAGGTAAGATAACGTTACATGTGTGTGTGGAACGTAGCTAAGTTACCTACCTACCTAAAAGGGTCCCATGACAAACCTACAACAAATTGCAACTTTCTTGACTTGTAACATTTTAAATTGACAAATGTCATATGTGTTCAAATGTGTGCCCTTTCTGCATCAATTTATGGTGCAATGTCTTCATTATTGTTATATTATTATTATTAATATTTTTAATTATTCTCCTGTATTGTTCAAAACTTTCTGCATATTCTAAACATGTTTCAGTATAGTTAATTCATGGCAAAATTCAAAAGGGATCAAAAAGTAATTGTCTCTAATATGGTCCCATGGGGGACTCCGGAAGGGGATGGACTTCCCCTCTCTCTTTGTTTCAATATTACCATATCCATCATCATATACCAACCATATCGCCATACAACAGCATTGATATTGGACAGTTCTGAAAAACTGCATTATTTTTAATGCCAGCGTTTTACTTACTGCAGTATCTGTGAATGGCAACTGCAGAGGTTAGAAAAAGATTGTAGTTATGAGAAATAAACTATGGCTAAGATATGGTAAAGTTAGGCAACTAAAACAGTGGATTTAGGTTAGGGAAAGTTTGTGGTTACTGCTAATAAAAAGGTGATGGCGATGGCCTAGCACCTGCCTGAAAGTCAGACATGGCTTAAACTTAACTTAAACATGGCCAAACTTCAACTTAGATTATTTTTTGTTACATAAATATTTTTTTCAGTACTAACATAAGGTGGACGGAATTGCTTCCAAGACACATGTCAACATCCAGACTGCTGGGGGCATACGCAAAGTTTACAACATGCTTTAGTCCATCCAGTATCTCCAACATCTCTCACTCTTAGCATGCAGTTTTTCTATCTAGCTTATTTGACAAAATGCTGGGTAGAAAAAGTAACACTGTCATAACTTTTACACAACATGCAAAACTATTATCACATGTTGCAAAGGTTACAGCAACCCTCTGTAAACTTGCCGAGATGCATTTGTCTTTGATAGGTTGTCTCTATTTCACAACACACAATGATACTAGTAAAGAAAATGGTCATACGAAATGCAAATACTCCCCCTGCATGATCTCTCTGCTCATTGTTTTTGCTCCCAGTCATGCATAACATCAAGTTATATTTCATTTCCTTCATAAACATGCTGATGTTTGTGAGGATTCAGAGCAAAACGGTTGTGTGGGTCTGATTCATTGCTGCATGCCAAATGAGTGTGCATTCTTGGCATGGGGTTGTCGTGTCTGTTGAGGCCATTTATCTGTGCCACTCCGACCCTCGTCAACTCTGCGACTAGTATAAGCCTCAGTAATGAGGTCAACCTGGCAGCGGACTCTGGCAGCTCTGGATACACTAACAAGCACGTCTTTTATCCCATTGTTCTTTATATCTCTGGACAGACCGGAACCTTGTAACCTTGTTTGTTTCTGCAGAGCTGATATTTTAAATCCCTCCCTGCCATTATTTTAATTGCATTTTTGCATTATCAATAATGATTGTGAGCGGCATTGTATTGTTTGTTCTTTTGATGGGAACGATGCTAAGCAAAGCTAGGACTTGTACAATTTAAGTAAGCTGTTAAAGGTTGGTTTTTGCCTGCACAATGTTCTCCCTATGGGAGACCCATGTCTAACCCATGTAAACAACCCATGTAACTCCTTATATTATTATACCTTTCATATTTATTCTTGAAAGGTTGATTTGATATTGTGTGTAATTTTAGTTGTGGCTTTTTTTTTCCTCTTTTTTCTTTTGTATCAGTATTTTAGTTTATCTTAATATTTTAATTGGAGTATGCATTGGAGAGTTCCCAGATTAACCCCTCTGGAGTTTTTTTGCATCTCTTCATCACATCTTTTATTGATTATGTGTATATTAATATGTAGTATTTGTATATGTATGAACCAATAAACTAAACTTAGTGCCCATAATGACCATATGAGAGCAACAGAGGAACCTTCTTCATCATCCTTCTTTATCATCAGCCCTATGATCAGCCTCAGAGCAGGAAATATCCTGCGAGAAGAACCCGCCTGCTGAAAATTGCAGTTGAGTTGTCAACAATGCACCATTAGTGCAAGAGAATCCTTGCCCCCACTGTAATCTGTATCTTGTGTGTGAATTACAGTGCATGCCCAAGATAGCTAAATGAGATGTTATTCAAGGAAAATAAGATACTGTAATGAGTATAATTTTGGATGTCAGAGAAGCTTGAAACCGGTGTGAACTTTGTCCTCCTCGCTGTGGCGAAGGCCAGCTGAGGTTTGTTATGTTTCAGAAGAAGAAGAAAGTGCCTATTTTCAGAGTTTAGTTTCCCCACAGCAATCATATGTGTACCATTCTCTCACACCCCTGAGAGAAGCTGTTGGCTGTGAGCAGGCTAGTGTGACGCTGAACAAACACACTCCGCCAGGTGAACTTTGACTCACTTTGAATCGACCAGCTGCTCCTTCAAAAAATGCACCCTTCTGCATGCGTTATTTTTTTTTTACTTAGCTCTAGCACTACGCAGATAGTAGTTTCATTTTCAAAGGTTTTAAAATATTAGACGTATTCAGAGGCTTTACTTAAAGCTATAGCGCGTAGTTTCTGTCTCCCCCATGAGGAATTCTAAGTAACGACAACAACACTGTCGTTGTGTCCACATGATACAAGCCTTCCGTGATCGCGCACCGCCTTCCTCCGCGCAGTGGCTAGTAGCCAAGGAGGATACGGAGGATTAAAAAACATGATGGACTCTTCAGAAGAGCTCATTATCTTCACTTGAGTTTCTGCGTGGGGAAGTCACCGGACACCACAATCTTCTGAACATAGTCATACTGAGAAATCCAGAGAGAGTTGTTCATTAATATCAAAAAGTTACGCAGTAAAACTTTGAGTAAAAGTAGTAACACCACAGTGTAAAAATACTATATAACAAGTAAAGCTATAGCAATTAAAATATTGCTTGCATAAAAGTACGTAGGTTTTATGAGAATGTTTACAGTATCAAAAGTAAAAGTATTCATGCAGAATGGACCCTGTCAGTATTATATATTATTGATTTGTTACTACTGATGCAAGTATAAGCCACATTTTATTTTGTGTTGCTTGTTAAGATGGAGCCATTGCTAACTAAACTAACTAAAAATAATATCTTAAAAAAAAGAATAAATAAATTCCTTTTTTTTGTCACATGACGTTGTATGAGGTACAATCCCAGTGAAATGTTCATGATGACTCATAAGCCACGTGCCTCTTATCTTATCTTTAGTTCTATACTTCCTTTAAGCACAGACATGAAATTGGTTTTGATGGTCTCATCTAACATTCAGTAAGAAAACAAATCTGTCTACTGTATTCTCTGACACTGTGACGCTTTGAATGGTCATATCCATGTTGCAATGCTCACTGGGAGGCAGAATAGAAAGGCTGTGCGTGTGTGTGTGTGTGTGTGTGTCTGTGTGTGTGTGTGTCTGTGTGTGTCTGTGTGTTGACCTATTCCAGGATGGATGTGATCCTGGCTGTTACAATTTCATTCCAGACTGACCCCATAAATTCCCTCTACATAATAAATCCCTGCTAATTATAAGGGCATACTTTCAGCGGCCTCTGGAAACAGCCATGGCTAATGATGGAGATGAACTGTACAAAAATGTAATGTTGTCTTTGCCATTCGGGCTTAGTAAAGTGGGATTTTTTTAGGTATGAGTCATGAGATTCTGCACATTAAAACGTTTATCACATTTGTCAATACTTCACTTGTATTACAGACAATAAGTTGTAACTCAATATTAGACTTAAACACGTGGATCTTTTTATAGTAGGCTGTTTAAAAGACATTTGGTATCAATGTACTTGTGTCTTTAGATGTGGACATATAATACAGTATACTTGTTCATTTGGTTTTATTTTAAGCAATCATTGTGTTTCATTCAGATTCGGTTAATGTTGTGGTTTTAGAAATACTAGAATTTTCACAATAATGTCATTGTGACCTCATCATGTGACAGGGTTTTTTAGACAGTCATCCTTTAGTGGAAGTAGAAATGAAAAACAGGTGTAAAAAAGTTGTGTGTCATTGAATCAAGGGAACTGCATGTCAGAGAGGTCTTTTTCTTCTGGGCTCTGTTTTTCTAAGATTACTGAGACCTGTGATGAGGCCAACCAATGAGACATTCCCATCTGCAACTGATTATTGTGAAATAACAACACATTATATGAGACGGTTTAGACGCGGGTAATTTTCAAGTCATGGTTCATGGATAATCATGGACTTTTGAGACGTGATTATGGCAGAAAACCTCGTACCTTTCGACAATTACTAAGACATTGAAAAACTATAATATTAGGAATATTCATACATAATACAGGGTGGGTGAAAATGTCAAGAGCTTTATTAAAACTTTTTTTGGGAGGCATTTTAGACCTTTATTTGATAGGAAAGATGAAGACACCAAAGGGGAGAGAGAGGGGGAATGACATGCAGCAAAGGGCTGCAGGTTAGAGTTGAACCTGCGGCTGCTGCATTGAGGAGTAAACTTCTGTATATGGGCAGGCACACACTCTACCAGGTGAGCTACCCAGCCACCAACCTTTATTAAAAGCTGCTTTTTCTCTTCTTTTTTTGAAATTCAAGTTTTTTTACTGATTATTTTCACAGGCTCGTTACATGGAACACCTTTTTTGTTTCAGGAAACACAAATGCATGGAAGCAGACTTAATTTTTTTAGTCCAATGAACATAAAGAGATAAATAGTATAAACATGTTACAGAAGTATTGCAGTATTACAGGGAACCACTGAGGAGAGAGAGAGAGAGAAAAAAAAAATATATATATACATACACACATATATGTACACATATAAACACATAGATACACTTAAGTTAGCCTTATCGTCAACGTTTATGTAATCCCAGAGCCCCCCCCCCGGCTTTTTGTCTTTTTTAAGACTAAAGTGCTGCAGCTGGATATATTTTCTGTCTGATCTAATGCAAATGGCTGTATGGCATTATTTAGTTCTGCCATTTCTGAATCATACTCAACCTTTTCAGCCTCTTTGACCCTGCAGGCATGCCATGGTGTATTACTATTTATCTAACCGCACCTCTTATTCCTCTCTCAGAAAAGAACACATCACATGGGAAAATGAACAATATTTTGGAAAGCATGTGCTTCTGTGGCTCAAAGGAAGAATAATGACAAATATAAATAATGCAACAGCTCAGCGGGCTGTGCAGATTAGGGAGGGAACAGAACACAATCTGCTTGTTGCTTACAAGTCGGTCTTGTGTTGATGGAAAGCTTTGCACGCAAGAAAGAGACGAGAAGAAAAAACATCACAGAATGGACAGGATAACAAGATGAGAACAGGAGCAGATGGGAGGAAACACAAGTGAGAGATGGCTGTATGAGCTGCTGATCAAAACAGTGTGTGTGTGTGTGTGTGTGTGTGTGTGTGTGTGTGTGTGTGTGTGTGTGTGTGTGTGTGTGTGTGTGTGTACGTGTGCTTGTGCGTGTGTGTGTGTGTTGACTGTCAATTCTATAATTGTGAGGACCAAACCTGAGATTAAGCAAGGGGTAAAAGTTAATTTTGGGCATACACAGTTGTGGTTACAGTGTAAGCCATGACTGTCCAAAATACTCCTCACAAACATAACAGCAATGCTACTCTGTGAATGGGTGTGTATCAGACTGCCATTTTTGTAATTGAGTCTGACATTCCGACATTCATCTTAGCCGTTTTCTAGGGTTAGTGCTGTTACTTTGCTCTGACCACATCAGCAGCGAGTGATGTATCCCTCCTGCTAGTCTAGCATTGCCAGACTTAGCTAAGAGAGAGAGACCCCCTATTACATATATTGTATAAAATTAAGTTGCATATTAAACTGGGCCTGCAATAGTCTCGCTTTGCCAGACCTTCCTCCACAGCGCTGCACAGGAGGGTCTGGCTAGTCCACACAGCGTTCCAGGATGGGAGAAAAACATGCTCTGGTTTATTGGCATTTCTTTAAACCAATCACAATCGTCTTGGGCGGGGCTAAGAGCCAGACGGAGCCATGGTACCTCTGCAAAATAGCCTCAGGAAGGAACTTGTTTTGGTGGAACATGTGTACGTTCAAAAGTAGTTTTAGTTGTGCAACAGAAAACTCAGATTGGACAGATAGTCTAGCTAGCTGTCTGGATTTACCCTGCAGAGATCTGAGGAGAAGTTAACCATAGTCCTCACAAATCCACTAGAGGTTAGAACGCCAACACAAAGAAAGAGGAAGGTAACGGACATCGGGTCGAAAAGAGTGACATCCAGCAGAATTTACGCCGGCACCTAAACAATCCCGGCAGTGGAAGGTCATGGGATATAGACCACCCTCCTGCTGATGTCATTTTTTGTCGTCACAATGCTAGCATGCTATGAAAAGTGGGGTGCCCCTGCAGCTCAACTGAGTGTGCACCTCTTGTACAATGGCAAAGTTCTTGCTGCAGTGACCTGGCTTCAACTCTGACCTGTTGCCTTTTTGCTGCATGTCATTTCCTCTCTCTCCTCCCTTTCCTGTTGATCTTGAGCTGTGCTGTCAATAAAAGGTTTAAAAAAAAAATCATCATAAACAAATTTGCTAGAGCAGTTCAGTTAAAGCTACACTATTTAATATTTCCATATAAACGCCGGATGTCGCTCTTTTCGCTCTTTGCACGACTAAAACAACCTTTGAACGTACACATGTTCCACCAAAACAAGTTCCTTCCCGAGGCTATTTTGCAGAAGCACCGTGGCTCTGCCCGGTGATTAGCCCCGCCCAAGACGATTGTGATTGGTTTAAAGAAATACCAATTAACCAGAGCATGTTTTTCTCCCATCCTGGAATGCTGTGTGGACTAGCCAGACCCCCTCCGCAGCGCTGTGGAGGAAGGTCTGACGATGCGAGACTAGTGTTATTCTGACTTACGGATCCAACCTAACGTGGCGTCCAGCAGTTCATTGCTTCTTCTCCGAAACGTGGGATCGCGCCGACCGCAATCCAAGTTACTGTACTGTACTCAAGCAATGACATCATACAGAAACCACATGGGAAAAAAGTTTTTAGAATGGTTTATGAAATCTACATTTGATGCTAAAACATACATACTTCGATCAAAATGTGAGTGTTTGGATTTGAACACTACTGGGAAGCTACAGAATTATATAAAAACCTCAAGAAAAAGAAAAAATAATCGACTTTCCCTTTAAATATGGAAAATCTTGGAAAATTTCCAAGAAATGTGGACAGCACTTATGTCTGAAATCAGGTGTGTGTGCGTGTGTGTGTGTGTGTGTGTGTGTGTGTGTGTGTGTGCTCACTGATGTCTTCTTGTAATGTTTTGAATCTGCAGAAAGTTTTGAACAATACAGCAGGTTTACTAATTAATAATAATAATATTTATGTAAATAAAGACATTTGCATGCAGAAGAGACAGAAATTGTTGCAATAAAATTCACCAGAATGCAGGAAATTTGTTTATGTTTGATGATCAAAATTTCCTGGGGTACGACCCAGACACCCCGGTTATAACTTGTCCCCCCCCAAATGTTGAAACAAACGTTTTCACTAGATAGGTGGAGATCTCAAACCCCTCCCCCCAATGTTGAACCCAAAGTTACACCCTTGTTTTTCTCATTATGTGAATATTTAGATCTATTTTGTGGGACTATTTGTGTCTCAGTTAGTCTGTTTGTGTGAGCTAGTTCATGTCTCCTCCGCCTGTATGTGTGTGTGTGTGTGTGTGTGTGTGTGTGTGTGTGTGTGTGTGTGTGTGTGTGTGTGTGTTACTGTGTGTGTTTGTCAAACAGACAGCAGTCCACACAAATGCAACCACTCTGGCTCCACAGCTGCTCTGTCACTGTCAGCTCTCGTCAGCAAAACTTTCTGTCTGTTGGGTTGTTAGATCCCGGGTGGTCCGTACCGCCACGCTCATCCCGCACCGTCCGCCTTCGTTGTCAGGGGGAGTATGCAGATTTAGGAGCACTGCTCTTACTCCTTCCCTCCTGCTCCTCCTCCTCCTCCTCCTAAAGTAATCCATCCTCTTCTCGTTCTTCTATTCTCACGCCTCCTCATGCCAGTCCGGGAAATGCCGTTTCCACTAACGTCTGAGCAGCTGGCTCTTCACGAAGAGATAACATTCTCTGAATGTGATAAATGTCAAACATACTGTATGCAGGTTTCATAGACTTGTAGTTCCTCTAACTGCCGCCACTGCTTAACACCTTATAATATATTTAGTGTTAAAGTACAAAGATGTGGAAGATTTAAAGTGCCCACAGCAAAACGGATCACATAATTGTCCTTTTAGCATATTGTTTCATTATATGCTTACATAAAAAGGAAATACATGTCAAATTGTGTATTGTATTTCACTTTATAATTTGTTGTATTTATTTTTATTTACACTCAATTAGAACTATAGTTATTGTAAGGGACCAACAAAAACACACACAAAAATAGTTTTAAGTAAAACAAATGATTGGGAGTTTGGGAACATTTACAAACTTGTGGCTGGTCTGTTTCTCTGGCTGAGAAGATACTGGAGGAGGTCATCACTGTCATTGTAACTTCATTGTGAATTAGCCGACTTACTGAGGCCAGACACACAGATGACACTTGCATCTTCTACCAGCCAGTTCGAGAGCTTTTGGATGAAAGTAGGCTATACAGCAAGAGAGGTTTACATCTGCTCATCCTAACCTAACTGAAGTCAGGTAAACAGGATAATAGTGGAGTTTTTTTTTTTTTTTGAGCTTCTGTGCTTTATGTGAGATCTTTCCAAAGTGCAGCAGACAGGAACAGCTCATATGATCAACCTGAGGAGGGCCAGTTATGTGGAAAGAAGTCATGTTTAATTACCACACACAGCCACAACTGGCGGAATGTGATTGTGGTGCAGCAGCATGGTCAGTACAGCTCAGTTTCTAATACATACTGTACAACCCACACGGACACATGATACACATCAACAGTAGACCTACTGTACATGCTGTACAAAAATGTGCTGTCCTTGTAGCTTTTTGTAGCTCTGAGTGGGCAGTGAGCCACAGTGTCAATCTAAATAACCATCTCTGCTGGCAGAGAATCAGTCACCCCGAATGCTGAATGAATCAACACTAAGATACAGGGCCTATATGGAGACCCAATATCTAACTGTAAATCGAGGACTGTGTGTGTGTGTGTGTGTGTGTGTGTGTGTGTGTGTGTGTGGGCTAGTTTAACTATATTCGTGGGGACTGGGAGTCCAGTATACTTGTGGGGTCCCGACAGCTTTGTGGGGCCCAAAATGCTGGACCCCACAAGGTTAAAGGTCTGTTTGAGGGTTAAGACTTGGTTTTAGGATTAGGGTTAGAATTAGGTTATGGTTAGGGTGAGGGTAAGGGTTAAGGTTAGGCATTTAGTGGTGATGGTTAAGGTTAGGGTAAGGGGCTAGGGAATGCATTATGTCAATGACGGGTCCCCACAAAGATAGTGCCACAAACTTGTGTGTGTGTGTGTGTGTGTGAGTGTGTGTGTGTGTGTCTCCCGCATGCGCAGTACAGCAGTGGTGGCGGGGAGTTGCTACATCCCTAAAAGGCTCATTGATTGCGGATGGCGGGTTCACCGGCTAGTGGCGTCGTGCCAAAAGTGGTCATCCGCCAAAAACTTATTTCCGTTTACCCTACATGCCAATGATAAAGTTAATCGTACACAAACACATGTCAGAGATGAACGTCCAGGATTATATTTATTATAAAGTTCTGAAAGAAAATACTGGGAACCAAGGATTTGGCCCATTCCGAACAGGCTTCAAAATGGTTGTTTTTAACATTTTAAGGGCTCAGCTCATTATTATAAAACCGTTTTATACTTCCTTTCACAATACTATATTATTGCATGTCATTTGTATTACCAGATGATTTATTTCATTCCATGCTGCCACTTTTCATTACAATGTCTTTCCAGACAAACAGGGAAGTTATGTGATTGGCTGTCAGCTATGCAGACCAAAGCAACAGCCAATCACAGAAATGCCTCTGTGCCGTTTGTCTTTGTTATTGACAGATAAAGACTTTAAGATGAAATGTCTCAGTATTAAATAAAAAATAAAAACACTTTTGTGAAATAAAAACTAAAGTAATGTGAAAATATATCAAATATATTATTTACAAAGCATATCTCATCGCTAACGGAGGGGGCGGGATTTATGGCATATACTGCAGCCAGCCACCAGGGGTGATCAAACTCTAACCCTAACCCCTTCACTTATACAGTCTATGCATCGACCCCTGGTATGAAACCCTTGTTGCTGGGGACCCATAGACAGTATATAAGAAAGTGGGGACCCCCTCAAGGACCCCTGGGGATCCCACTTTGGGATGAACTGCGTTAGGCAGTTACAAATGCATGCGCAGAAACTACAACAGATGTGTAAAAGACCAACAGAGTAAGTTGGATTTGAGCTTGTCAAGACTTTGCAGATTATGATTCTGAAAAAAATTTAACAACCTAGAGTTTTGACGGGACAAACCTGAGTAGCCTTTCTCCCTAAACGGAGTCTCTCATATTCATACATAATTCATGATTAAGCCTGTGCTGGATGGCAGGAAGGCCTTGTACTGTTTGTGGCCCATTGTTGTAGCCATATGAATAATTAAAGACAGAGGGTTCCTCTCCATTGCCATACAGTGTGTGCCTTGGTAATTTACACAATCAGGTGGAGATACAAAATGGAAGGTTTATATTGCAGCAGGATCAAGCAGTACTTGGAAGCTACTGTTCTCTTTGTGGCAGCTGGTGTTGGTACAACATATGTTATATAAAGTTTCTCAGCTGGCCAGGCCTTCATGTTGCTCATCTGGGTGTACTTTCCCAAAGTGAGGTAATGTTTTTCAGTCTGCTCTCCCAAAACTCTCAGAGCAAATCATTTTGCAATGTCATTTCAAGTGGGGTTGTTTCGCAAGCTTTCATTCTGGAAAATGGAAACAACTCTGTCCTTCGTTTTCTTCGTATGATCTGTGCCAGATGTTGCCCTCACTCAGAATGTTGTCCTCCGCTCAGTGTGTCCAGCAAATAAAGAAATGTGGCTTGCTTTGAGTCCTTTTCAACAGACTCTGTGTCACGTTGCTTAGCCATGATGAAAACCAATTTTTTTGGCCAGATGTGAGAAAAATGGTGGATGATGATGTCAGATACAGGGGTTGGATAGCCTCTTCCCCAAGCCCTTGACCCGTTTTATTGAGATGCTGGAAACATTCTGTCAAATTCCTCATTGGAAAGACCACAGTGGTTTAACAACAGCTGGATCTGTGGTCAGCTGAGAGAAACTGTAGATGAACCATTGTGTAGAGAGACAGATTGTGTAACACAGAGGAACTAGCTTCAGTAGACAATGGAGGGATCCTGCTACTGGCTGAAAAATATCATCCTTTGTCAACAAAAATACAGTGTTCCTCATAATTACTTGTATAGGTATAGCCATTTCAACATGTCTTTTAAATGTTCCACATACCTACACATTACAAAATAAACTAATACAAAATTGTCATAGCAGAGGTACCAGGAATAGATTCTGTGCTGCAGCTGGTTGATTTGGGCAAACCGTTCTCTTAACACATCCATGGGGCAAACGCTGTTTTGTTGTAGGCTATGTATTATAGCAACGGTTTATATATCCAGTTTTCCTTTTTGAATGAAGAATAGATTACTGCCGCCCCTCCCAAACACTTACCCACCATGCACCCATACAACTGCAGTCTCTTTCTCACCTTGTAATCCTCCTGCCGTTAAACATGGAATCTTATCTTGTGGGGTTTTGTCCATTTATCATAGAATAAAGTAATTTTCACTATAAATATTTGAAATGTAATGGCATAGGTGTAATAACATTATTAATATCTGCATTCCCCTTATGTCTGCTGGTTCCAGGGCCCTGAAACTGTGCGTGCTGGCTTATTGGTATGGATTATTTGGACACTTAAATGGAATAAAACCATCATTAATGTAATAGTCTCCTGTGGTTTATCTGCAAAGTCAAAATATCTGCTGTGAAAAAGGCTTATTATAACATATTTATTACACATGCAAACAACATGTCATCTTTTCTGTCAACAGGTGGCAAAACATGGTGTGTAGTTACTTATTATTTAACAGGTAACTTGATAGACACATTTCCAATTCAAGCTTGGCAATTCCATTTATATGGGGGAATTTCTGTTTTCTTTTGGAAAAAAACAATGTGTTCGCAATGCTTCCTGTTCATGGTCACGAGGCACTTGAAATCTCTAAACTTGAACTTAAAACAATGATATGAGAGGCACTGTAAACTCAACCGATTCCTGAAGGTTATACATGATGTTAATAAACTGGGGAACTTTAAAACGGATCCTTATTATTATTATTATTATTATTATTATTATATATAAACGGATCTACCAGAGGTCAAGGAAGACATTTTGACATCACATGATTTGGTTCGAGTCCGTGCGTGACCCGGCTACACGACCGCACGCAAACGAACGAAGCATGAAGATGCGAACAGAAGTCAGTTTATTGATGTAGCCAGCTAGCTAGCTACCTAGCTAATGGCGGCGAAACTCAAATAAATAAATACACACAAAGTCAACAGCCAAAACAACTGACAGGTGACTGTGCAGTCGAAAGGCCGTCACAGTTTGTCAGATAAACCGGAGCTTGTCTACAAGTAAGTGACGTTAAACCATAGACTATGATATATATAAGTAAATACTGCTAAATAGGAGTTAGTTAGCTAGCTAGCTAACGTTCGAGCTAACTTAACTTTAGCTAACGTTAGCTAAGTTTGACTCTTATTTCCGCCCGTTATATTCTTTTATAGTTTGCTCTTTCAGCACAATAAAACACCGGGGCTCTGAATCACAGTTTGGTTCATGTTTGTCCAGCATAATATAAAGTTGATATAAGGTCCCTCTAACTGTTGAGCAATAATACGAAAATGTTATCCCCGTATCATGCACTAGCTAGCTAACTAAGTTAACGTTATCCGAATGCATTAATGTTAGTGTACTATAGATTTTTATTTATTTTTTAAAGTAACATTGCCACAGTTAACAATTATCATTTCTCCCATTTGCCTTGTTTCTGTGTGTGAAGTAACGTTACACTAATGGCAGCACGTAAGAGACTGGAGGGCTGTTTTGAGAGGAGAGGGGTATTCATACTTATGCAGCCTACGGAAGACCTGTAAGTGTAACGTTAACTGCATCATTCCACAGCCTTGTAAGGTACACTTACCCACACATCACACTTTGTTACTTTTCATGTGTTCACGTGTTTCACTATTTTTATATACAGTCTATAGTTAGTATGAGTGCATGTAACTTAACTAGTGGGTTACCTCAAGGTGCCTTTTATAAGAATGTGAACCACTGCCATCTTGTGGCCAAGTTATGGAACTAAAAATGATAGGTGCCTTTTTAAAATAAACTTCCTATGTTGTTAGAAGGAACACATTTCAGTCATATTCCAAGCTCAAGTTTATTTTAGATAAATGAATATCCAAAATACTTACTTACGTAAATTGACTCCACATGACAGTTAAGGAGATTGTTGAAATGTTTTCACTTTAACTTTACAATTTGTCCTTCACCTAGAAATATAGGCTATATAATCTTGGGAGGGTTGGAATGTAACTAAGTACATTTATTCAAGAGTTGTACTTAAGTACACTTTTGAGGTAGGCCCTACTTGTACTTAACTTGAGTATTTCCATTTTATGCTACTTTATACTTCTTCTCCACTATATTTTGTAGGCATATATTGAACTTTTACTCCACTACATTTTGCTTAACAGCTTTAGTTACTTTGCAGATTTATATTATTAATACAAAATATAAATCAACTAATCAATTACTGCATGCTGTGCTCACGGTACAGTGTGCTGTAATATGTAGTTACACTGCATTAATTCTGGATCTCCCTATCAGACACACAGATAATGGACCCACGAGGCACGACTCAGAATGTAAAATACAATAGTTTATTTATCAGAAATAAACTCAGCAACAGTGTCCAATAAACGACAGGGAAAAATCCAGGAGACAGGCAAAGTCCAAAAAACCGGGAAATCCCAAAACAACAGGTAACAGGAACACGGGGAAACCGCTCAAAAGCTGGACACATGGCAACAGACAATCTCGCACTGGAGAGAGGGGGAGACAGAACTTAAATACACAACTAAATTAGACACAGATGCAACACATTAGGGCGGGACAGGTAATCAAACAAGCTGGAAAAGAAACTAACAGGAAGTAAAACAGACAACCTTCAAAATCAAACGGGAAGTTGAAAACACAGAAAATGAAATACAAACTAAAAACCATAACTTGACACAGGGATAAAACATGACAGTACCCCACCCTTAAAGGCCGACCCCAGACGGCCCAGGATCTCCAGGATGCAACCGGTGGAAGTCCTGAATGAGTTCAGGATCCAAGATATTGCTGGCGGAAACCCAAGATCTCTCCTCAGGCCCGTACCCCTCCCAGTCCACCAGATATTGATGACCCCGTCCCCGTCTCCTGACGGCCAAAAGTTTCTTGACAGTATAGACGGGACCGCCATCGATGATGCGCGGAGGAGGTGGAGCAGGAGTCTCTGGCACCAGCTGACTCTCCCGTACTGGCTTCACTCGACTGACATGAAAAGTCGGATGTACCCTCATGGTCCTGGGAAGTTTCAAACTCACAGCAACAGGATTAATAACTTTCCTGACAGGGAACGGGCCAACAAAACGGGGTGCCAACTTACGGCTTTCGACGCGGAGAGGAATATCCCTGGTCGACAGCCAAACCTTCTGACCCTCCGTGTAAGTAGGAGCTTTGGACCTCCGGCGATCTGCAAACTTCTTATATTGGGAAGAATTGTGGAGCAGAACTTGTCGTGCCCTGGTCCACGTCCGCCGACAACGGCGAACTAACGCCTGGGCGGATGGTACTCCCACCTCCTGTTCCAGAGCCGAAAAAAGGGGTGGCTGGTATCCATACACACACTGGAATGGAGTGAGACCGGTGGAAGAGCATGGCAGAGTATTGTGGGCGTATTCTACCCAGATGAGCTGCTTACTCCAACCAGCAGGATTCCTGGATGACAGACAACGGAGACCTACTTCCAACTCCTGGTTCAAACGTTCGGTCTGTCCATTGGATTGTGGATGATACCCTGAAGATAGGCTCACAGTGGCGCCGAGCAGATTGCAGAACGCCTTCCAGAATCGAGAGATGAACTGGGGTCCCCGGTCCGAAACCACATCCCTGGGAAGTCCGTGTAACCTGAACACATTGGAGAGCATAACCTCCGCCAGCTCCTTGGCGGAAGGTAACTTAGGCAGGGGAACAAAATGAACCATTTTAGAAAATCTATCAACTATGGTAAGGATAGTTGTGTTCCCTTCTGAAGAAGGCAAACCTGTGACAAAGTCTAGAGAAATGTCAGACCAGGGACGAGACGGCACAGGAAGGGGATGCAGCAATCCGGCTGGAGGTTGGTGAGAAGATTTATTCTGCGCACACACAGGGCAGGCTGCCACATACTCCTTCACCGAATCTCCCATGCCGGGCCACCAGAACCGTTGTTGCACCACGAACGTTGTCCTTTTAACCCCGGGGTGACACGACAGAACACTGGAGTGGGCCCAATGAATGACCTGAGATCTAAGCTCCACCGGAACAAACAGTCGATTAGGTGGACAACCGACCGGGACAGGTAGGTCTCCAGTAGCTTGTCTGACCCTCTCCTCCACCTCCCAAACCACAGCTCCGACCACACAGGAAGCGGGTAAAATGGTCTCTTCAGACTTAGGGGGGGGAACCAGAGTCAAACAGTCTGGATAGTGCATCTGGTTTCACATTCTTGGAGCCCGGACGAAATGACAGCGAGAAATTGAATCTATTAAAAAACAACGCCCACCTGGCTTGCCGAGAATTCAGTCGCTTAGCTGACCGAAGGTACTCCAAGTTCTTGTGGTCCGTCCAAACCAAGAACGGATGCTCCGCCCCCTCCAACCAGTGTCTCCACTCTTCCAACGCCACCTTGACTGCCAACAATTCTCGGTTCCCAACATCATAGTTCCTCTCTGCAGGGGACAGTTTACGAGAGAGAAAGGCACATGGGTGGAGCTTACCATCGGTGGGCAGTCGTTGAGAGAGGACAGCACCCAAGCCAACATTGGAGGCGTCCACCTCCACCACAAACTGTCGGTTGGGGTCCGGCATGGTTAGAATTGGAGCTGTCACGAAGCGTCCCTTGAGAGATTGAAAAGCCGAGTCTGCTTGATGAGTCCACTCGAACCTAGTCTTGGCAGAGGTAAGGACATGCAGAGGGGCAGCAACAGAACTGAAATTTCTGACAAATCTACGATAGAAATTGGCAAACCCCAAAAAACGTTGCACCTCCTTGCGATTGGTGGGGACCGGCCAATCCATGACTGCCTTGACTTTCTCAGGATCCATGCTCATCTCTCCCTCCGCCACCACATATCCCAGAAAGGACACCTTGGGAACATGGAACTCACATTTCTCAGCTTTGACAAATAGTTCATGGTTAAGTAGTCTCAGAAGAACAGCACGGACATGTTGAATGTGCTCAGTCAGATTGCGGGAGAAAATCAAAATGTCATCCAGGTACACAAACACAAAAATATTCAACATATCTCTGAGAACATCATTAACAAATGCTTGGAAAACAGCTGGGGCATTAGTTAAACCAAACGGCATGACCAAATACTCATAGTGTCCACTAGGTGTATTGAAAGCAGTCTTCCATTCATCCCCCTCCCTTATCCTCACCAGGCATTTCTTAAGTCCAACTTAGTGAAAATAGTAGCACCTTGTAACAGTTCAAAGACAGAGGA
Source organism: Zingel zingel (assembly GCA_023566125.1). Classification (NCBI taxonomy): domain Eukaryota; kingdom Metazoa; phylum Chordata; class Actinopteri; order Perciformes; family Percidae; genus Zingel; species Zingel zingel. The sequence continues at coordinate 25,177,384 of CM042335.1, read as the reverse complement.
AATCAATGGGAGAGGGTACCTGTTCTTTACAGTAATGTCATTAAGTCCACGATAATCAATGCATGGCCGCAAAGACCCATCCTTCTTCCCCACAAAGAAGAATCCTGCACCGGCCGGCGAGGACGAGGGTCGTATGATCCCAGCTTCCAAAGCAGAATCAATGTAGTCCCTCATGGAACGAGTCTCAGGAGCGGAGAGGGAGTATAACCTCCCCTTAGGAGGAGAAGTTCCTGGCAATAACTCAATGGGACAATCATACTGTCTGTGTGGAGGTAGAGCGGTAGCCCTAGCCTTGTTGAAAACCTCCTTCAGGTCTGCATAGCAGGAGGGAACTGAAGACAGATCAGGAAAATCTCCCTTCATCGTAGTCTCCGGGTCCACAGAGGAAGGATCAGCAATCCCCTCCTCAGCATTCCCAGGTTCGACCGGAGAAGAAACAGGAACCACCGCCACCCTCGCCAGTGTAGAAGCAGGCGAAACATTGTCAGAAAACTTCCTAGGGCAGGACTGAAAACACATACTGGCACATGCCTCGCCCCACTCCGTAACATCCCCTGACGACCAGTCAATGTGTGGGTTATGTTTGTGGAGCCAGGGAAACCCAAGAATTACCGGGTGGAAGGATGAATTTACCAGCAGAAAAACAATAGTCTCAGAATGTTGGTCAGGAAAAGTCAGAGTGACAGGAATGGTCTGGTGGGTTACCTGCCAAAGCAGCCGACCGTCCAGCGCTGTAGCTCTTAAAGGAGCAGGCAGGAGAACAGAACCCAGACCCAACTCCTTAGCCAGGGAACTGTCCATGAGGCTAGCATCAGCCCCCGAATCAATCATCGCCTCAAGGGATCTGGAAAACTCAGCTGAGGATACAGTCACTGGAAACCTGGGTCGAGAGGGAGTGTTAGACACAAAAGCACGGCTCACCAGTATCCTCTTCTTTACTGGCGAGCCTGCCCCTTTTACCGGACAACGATCAATGAAATGTCCAAGCTGCCCACAATAGAAGCAAGCTCTCTCCCAGAATCTCCTCTGTCTCTCTTCTGTGGACAGGCGGGCTCTCCCCAGTTGCATGAGCTCCTCCCCGGAGTCAGCCTGCCGTGACGTAACAGCCGGCCGACGTAGAGATGAGGAACTTCTGATGCCCGAGAAATCCCTGCTCGGAAGATCCCGCGGAGAATCCTCGGCACCACACCACTCTCTCTCTTGATCGAAGAGCCGTTTGTCGATCTTGATGACCAGGGCGATGAGAGCGTCGAGGTCCTCTGGAAGATCCAGTGCTGCCAGCCGATCCTTTAGCGCACTAGACAACCCACAGAAAAAGGCATCCACTAAAGCAGTCTGGTTCCACCCACTCTCTGCTACCACCGTGCGGAAATCAATGGCGTAATCTGAAACCCTCCGTCTGCCCTGACGAAGGCTCACCAGAGACCGAGCTGCTTCTCTGCCCGGAGTGACGTGTTGAAAAATCTGAACAAATGTCTGAGTGAAGAGAGTAAATGAATCACACAGAGGTGAATTCCTTCCCCACTCCGCTGTGGCCCACGCCTCTGCTCGTCCGGTCAGGTGAGAAATCAGGTAAGCAATCTTAGCTCTGTCCGTAGGATAGTGAACAGACTGAAGCTCAAAATGCAGTCCACACTGAGTCAAGAAGGCTCTACAGTCACCAGACTCACCGGAGAAGCGTTCAGGCCGGGACAGATGAGGCAGAGCTGAGGAATTGGCAAACGACTGGACCGAGGAAACCACAGCACCCCTTCCGTCCATGGTAGCAGCAGATGAAACTGGTTCTGTGAAGCTCTGGGGGGTAGGCGACGTTACAGCAGCTTGAGTGGTTTGAAACTGTGTAGTCATGAAGGAGACTTGCTCACAGACGCTTCTCTGCAGCTCCAGCTGACTCTGTGAGATACTCCTCATCTCCGTTTGAAGAGTGGAAAGCACCTCATCTAACTGATGAAGTCTCAGTCCTTGAGATCGGATAGCGTTCTGTATCTTACTTGAGTCTGCGGAGTCCATAATTGTGGCGAGATTGTTCTATCAGACACACAGATAATGGACCCACGAGGCACGACTCAGAATGTAAAATACAATAGTTTATTTATCAGAAATAAACTCAGCAACAGTGTCCAATAAACGACAGGCAATAGGGAAAAATCCAGGAGACAGGCAAAGTCCAAAAAACCGGGAAATCCAAAAACAACAGGTAACAGGAACACGGGGAAACCGCTCAAAAGCTGGACACATGGCAACAGACAATCTCGCACTGGAGAGAGGGGGAGACAGAACTTAAATACACAACTAAATTAGACACAGATGCAACACATTAGGGCGGGACAGGTAATCAAACAAGCTGGAAAAGAAACTAACAGGAAGTAAAACAGACAACCTTCAAAATCAAACGGGAAGTTGAAAACACAGAAAATGAAATACAAACTAAAAACCATAACTTGACACAGGGATAAAACGTGACACTCCCGACAGTTTTAGCTGAACTATTATGCTTTTCTGTATTTTGTCATGTCTATAATGTTACAATGTCAGATGTTCATATTACACTTGGCAAAAGCTTCAAAAAATGAGGTAAACATTATTTAAAAGAAATCCCTGTAAACCAAAACCTCAGATTTCCCACTGTTCTGAACACTCCGGTTTCAACAGTTTTTTTCTCTGTATCATGTTATACTGAGCCAGGTTTCCATATATGGTCATCTGCTCCAGGTCATCTGCACATTACATACCCTGCCACATGAAGCTGCATGCTAACGTCAGAGAAACCTGTAGTCTTGGTTGCAGAAGTTGTTAATTTCTCCAACATTTCGGATCACATTTCTGCTGGAGCATGTTCAGTTCTGTTGTGGTATAGAAGCCTTCATCAGAGATTTTCAACGGTAGAAAGTGCTGCTAAATTTCATTACAATCCACTGCTTAATACATGTTGATACATGCATACGCTAGGAAAAGCTGTAATCTAGTCTGCCGATTAGGGCTGCACGATATTGGAAAAAACTGACATTGCAATATTTTATTGCGATATATATTGCGATATGACATAATACTGGAATTTTTCCGAGTTGACTTGAATAGTTCTAATTGTAAATACTAAATCATTCTCAAATTACTGCAGGGATTTTGTAGGGGATTGCATCTTCATGGAAAGTAAAAATAAAAAATGACTTTTTCTTTTTCTTATGTGTGAACTAGCCAGACCCTCCTCCGCAGCGCTGTGGAGGAGGGTCTGGCAAAGCGAGACTAATGTAAAACTTACAATCTAGGCTAAAGTCAATGATATTAATAATGCATGTTGCTTTCCCAAAAATAATTATGTTGCGCTCCTGTTGCTCACTTATTTTCAAGTTGTGGTCGACGACTAGCGGTGCCTGCTTTGGTAGTTTGATAAATGATCAACATTTATTGTGATTGGTGGTTCGCTGTGCATGCAGCGCCTGGCTGTCACGCACTAGCAGCAAACTTTGTGTATCCAACAACCCTTAAATCGGTGTGAATTATGTTATATCAGACACACGTAGATTAGTGTTACGTTTACAGCTTCGCGGCTCTGAACCGTAGTTAGGACAGACCCCTTGTTCCTGTAGGCTAACTCAATTAGCTTTAGCATGGCTGGTAGCCAGTTTTTAGTCTGGCAACTCTGCGGTGATGGTCAGGCGACATTGTGATAATAGTGCATTAAACAGGTGCTTTATTTCTTCTTTGCAGCAAACACAAAACAATGACTACTGTAGCTTCCCTACCCACGGAATAGCATGCGCTTCACTGTGTCTGTGCCACCTGCCGCTTACGGTACTTCTCTACACACACATGAGAGAGCCTCACTTGTCATAACAAACCCTGCCAGACTATGTCACATACACACATTTTACACATGGCCACCTTCCTTCAGGGCTCCAGACTAACTTTTTTCACTAGGAGCACAGTGGCCCCCAACTGAAAATTTTAGGGGCGCAACCAGAAAATTCAGGGGCACACACCGTAAATCAACATGCTAACCAAATATTCACATTTCTACTAATTTCCACTGTATTACTAATACATACTTTGATAATAGATGCAGAAATTACAATGTGCTGTTTCAAATTCAGTGTCACTTTTGAAGATGCAACATAGAAGGTTAACTGACAGCACCATCGCTGTCATGAAAAAAAAAAAAAAATATATATATATATATATATATATATATATATATATATATATATATATATATACCAGCTCTAGTCTACAATTACAATGAATTCAACTTAAAATTAAACATGCATTGTTTAGGCTACTACTGAACCAATATTGGTACAGATACCTGAAATTCGGTTCCGTTAACCAACATTTTTTTTGTACTTTCCCTCTATAATTTCAAAACAATTATTTCAGTAGTTAAAAAATATTGTCAAACCTATTTATCCTATGTACTTAGAACATGATGTTATTTTATTAGAATATGTTACACTCTAAATAAATTAAAAATAAAACCCCTCCCTCTCTCCTCCCAAACCCATCCCTACAAACTATTAAATTGAATAATTATTCATTTCTTACTCACTGTAACTTTTATTCTTTTATTTGTATATTCTTGTTTAGCCTGTTTTATTGACCGTTTTTAATTGCTCTTTAATGTTTCATGTAAAGCACTTTGAGTTGCCTTGTTGCTGAAAGCTGCTGTAGAGATAAAGTTGCCTTGTTGCTGAAAGCTGCTGTAGAGATAAAGTTGCCTTGTTGCTGAAAGCTGCTGTAGAGATAAAGTTGCCTTGTTGCTGAAAGCTGCTGTAGAAATAAAGTTGCCTTACAACCTCAGCCTGTCAGTCAGTCCCCAGGGCACAGACACCACTGTTGTGCCTGCTTAGGAAGTAACGTCAACAGCACCGCAAACGCTGTCTGCGTGAAGTTTTGAAAAACTGTAACCACACTTGAAACCACTTTATCGGCATTTCCGTGACTCCTGTGACTTCAACAGAACTGCAGAGCCGCCGTAGTTTCACCGTCCGCAGCTATGCGTGTGTGTGCGAGTGTGTGTGTTTGTGTCAGAGCTCCGCTCTCTGTCAGTTTTCAGAGAGGACAGAGAAGCTTGATCTTACGCGGTATCAGGTACTGAAATTTCGACGTTTAACGTGTAAAAAGGGGGCAAATTTACTGGTCGCACATGTGCGACTGGATGTAAAATTCAGTCGCACACTCTCAAATTTTGGTCCCAAAATGCGACCATTTGGTCGCAGTCTGGAGCCCTGTTCCTTAAAGGGGAACGGTCACCGGTAAAATTAGTCATTGACAATGAGAACTGTGCAAGTTTTCCTATTGTATCAAGTAGCAAAAAAGTTGTAGCATATCTCTAGCACGTCCTGTGATGTGACTATTGCACATGTTGTTAATGTCTCCCAGATATCGGATCATATTCCTGTTGTGTAGTATTTGGTTTAGAAGCCTTTATTGGTGATTTTTCATGGTATAAAGTGCTGCTATATATTATGTTGCAGTCAGTATTTTTCGGGAGGTATTTTTTTTTTCTTATTTCAGAAAAAAATACATTCTCAGTTGTGTTCAACCATTCACAAAAGTGTCGCGCCGACAACTCAGCTGCCATGAGTTTGTATTGTGTTTCTCTCAGAAATTAAAAGCCTCTGCAAATATAATTAAGGTGTGTCAATATTGACTACTATTGATTGAATCCTGCTGCCAACAGTTGGTTTTAAATTCTGTCTGCCAAACTTGTTGAATACAAATAGCTCATTTGCTTACAATGCATTGGAATGATATGCATTCTGTCTAAACTTGAAAACACACCTGGATAGAAAAATGTCAATAAGAAAGGACTCTTTTACTACAACAGTGACGTGGAGGCAATACACACTTTTTATCAGTGGAAGTCAAAATACATTTGCATAATTCTCTGCCAAAACACACTACTAGGGATGCTAACTTATTTTTTTTCTGACCAAACTATTAATCAACAAGCAGGCAAAGGAGTCCCAGATCATCTGTCAAGGACCCTCGGACACACTTTCTGTGTTCTGCAGATAGCTGCAGACTTGTACCATTGCACAGCCACGATGTTCCAAGCATTATCGTGGACACATGTAGCCACTTAACCGTTTGCGCGTCCATGTGACTAACAAAAGTGCGCAGCTGTCCGAGCCGTCTCCACCACATCCACCTGTGAGGTGTGTGGGACGGCCGATTTAACCAACCAGTCCTTATCGATAAAGTGGCATGTGTCACATAGCTCTCCTCTGTGAGCAACGTTCAACTGAGAGCCACGAACTTAGCAGAAAACGAGTTAAAACACAAGTGAGCTAGCAGTTAGGAAAGATTGCATAGCTTATTTTTCTTTTACAACAACAAACCTTTTTTAATAACCTTTTTACTTTTGTTTTAATAATGTTGTTTTTAACTGTTTAACTCATAGTGTTAATCGGTCGACTCAAAATTCTTATTTTCGGTTAACGGTTAAAACGTTAATCATTAACATCCCTTATACTACTGAGTAGTGTCAGATTCTGAATCTCAAAGGCAAGGGGAGTTTTTGATGCACCTCCCCCTTCCTCTCCTCCACTCTGCCTTTTTCCCCTTCCCTTCCTCCTTTTCAGTTGGTGACATACACTGCTGAGTCTGCAGTGGACTTCTTTCAATCACTTCTATGCGATGGTGGTATAGTGGTGAGCATAGCTGCCTTCCAAGCAGTTGACCCGGGTTCGATTCCCGGCCATCGCAACAGTTTTCTTTTCAAGGAATTTGTGGTACAAGTAAATTGCTTTGTCTTTATAGGGATAAAATTTGCCAGGCCATTGTTACACCTCAAGTCGAGTCACTCTAATGACTATGGGATTATTTTTGTGTCTTTAATTCCAAACAAAACTTCTCAAGTATCAAAGAAAAATCACTAACTCAAGCAAAATAATTGTCACCTCAAAGGTACAACTTAAAACTTGCAAACAAAACATTTGTGTAGTCGTAAACTATTGCTCTTTTATTCGTTTGATAAGATGATCTTTTGTTTCCAGTTCCCTCTGCTTCTTTCTCAGTGATCAGTCTTTTGCTCTCTCCAGCACGTTTGCAGTTTTGCTCCCAGCTTTCTCGTTTGCGCTTCCCAAGTCTTTGCTTGCGATTTGACACAAAGCTATCGCGTGGGCGGGTCTTACAGAGGTCCGTCCCCATTGGCTAATTTTGTCTTCAGTTAGTTTGAGTGACAGCTCAGTGCCTGCCGGCCCCCCTGACGTTTCAGTGCAGCTAGCTAGCTAACGTTAGAGACTTTGGAGGACACACACACACCACTCACAGCGGATTCCTACAAGATTAATAAAGTGTAAGTATTGATCATATATATTGTCTGTGATCTACGTTGCTAGCATGGTTACTAGACGTTTGTTGTTTCGTTGTGTTAAGTTACTAGCTAGCTAGTAAAGCTGTTTAACTTAGCATTTAACGTTAGCTAACTGCTAACGTTATCTCAAACTTGTAGCTATGTTAGGCTACTGAGCTAATTTGCCATGGGAATCATGTAGGCTTAGTGTCTTACTCAAGGAGCTGTATTAATGACCGTCTTCTCTCTGTAGAACAATGAAACATTGTGCATCGAGCAGAGCTACGATTTTGTCCCAGGTAACGTTAGTTAATACACAATGCTAGGGTATTTGTTAAGTTGTACAATGTAGAAGCTGTGCATATAATGTATTCTAAGATGACACATACATTAGATAATGTTCCATCTGTACACACTGTTTCTTCTTGTATTGCACTGCTGCAAGATGGCAGATAACTGACATATTTTTTGTATATTTTAATGCTGTAAATTTCAACAATATTTAGAATGAATACATATTGTTACTATTATCCAAACAATGTACTTTAACTAACACACTTTGCTAAGTGATCATTATTGTTTGATGTGATGTGCATGGCTGATGGAGCTCAGGTCCTGGTGGCTGCCCTGGACCACCTTGCCAGATTACCCAGCAAGGGAAAAGCAGATGGATCATTTGAGTAGATTCAACATGAAGCCATATTGTACTTTACACATGTAGTCAACATGGAGGTAGGAATCTAGAAAGTGTGATCAATAATATTCCAGAAATAAGTGTTCCAGTAGTGATTATGAAAGCTAGAAAAATGTTCCCAGAGTGCAAAGGCTTTATTACAATTATTTATTATTGAGGTCAATTCAAACACTTTTTATCATCTAATAAGGTACTTCAAGCTTTACAATAAGAAGTCAAGGAAGTGAAAGACTACAGCCACATCCCAGCCCTGTAAAGAGCTGTCCTGCAGAAAAGCCTGTCGTCCAGACTGGAGTGGTGTGCCATCAGTGAGCTCAGGAGACCAGATGATCCCAGGCGTCCAGGAGTTGTGTGTGATATTCCTGCACCACCCTCAGAAGTGTTGTTGTAGACACAAGTCAGCTGAGAAATACAGCTTGCCTTAGGTGAAACTGAATATGTGAAATATATACATAACCCAATTACTCAGTATGTTTGTGTATTGTTGGTGATGAAAAACTGATCCTGACCTGTGATGTACTGCAAATAATGAGTTCCAGCTTCTTCTACCACCGAGGCCCCAGCAAAATATTTTCAAATATCCATTATGTATGTAAAGTTTTATATTGGACTAAAAATAAAGCATTATACTAGTCTCAACCTTATGTCCTGTATTACATAATGAACCAAACAGACAAGGGTGAATGATTTTAATATATGTATTTAATATATTATGTGCATTTTAAAATATAATTACAGTAAAACAATGTAAAGACATTCAATTACAGGACAGTATACTGTAGTAGGATATATTGACATACCATGGGCTTAGAAACTATAAGTACACAAACGAAAATAAACTAAGAAAAAGGTTATTGTAAGTGTTAATTGAGTATCTCAGTAAAATATGATCAGTACATACTCTATGGGTCTACCCTGGCTGTTTGAAGCCTTACCAAACCAAGTGTTTCCTCCACAGAGAGACTGAAGGCTCCTCTCCCTCTGCTGCTCCCACGTCCTCCTGGTTGGACTGCCTGCTGCCTGATGTGAGCTGTAATAGAAAATTATAACAAAGTTCCTTACACAAATCAAATGGTAACAAAGTTCTTATTGATAACTGCGGCTTCTAAGATTGGATGATTTACAATTAAAAGTAACCTGGTTTTAAGTAGCCATTAGCAACAGGCTTTAAAAACACTATGAACACTTTCATTATGCTGACCTGCTTGCAAATGCAACAGAATACATGTAATTAGAGTTAGGATAGCCAGTCCTTGTCATAATTAGGAAAGTACAGATGGACATTCTTGTTGTCTTGTAATGTCATCCTCTTGGTGTAAATGTAGCTATCATTACTGAGTTTGTTTTTATGCTATGCTATAATAATGCACATAACTATAAAGAAGAACCAGTTAAGCAGGGCTAACACTGCATGTGCACAATGTGTGTTAACCTCTAGATATAATACATTATATTCACAGCGTCTACATTGTACAACTTAACAAATACCCTAGCATTGTGTATTAGCTAACGTTACCTGGGACAGCATTGTAGCTCTTCTCGAGGTCCTGCACGTGCAGGACCCCGAGAAGAGCTACGATGCTGTCCCACAATGTACGTCCCACAATGTTTCATTGTTCTACAGAGAGAAGACGATCATTAATACAGCTCCTTGAGTAAGACGCTAAGCCTACATGATTCCCATGGCAAATTAGCTCTTTAGCCTAACATAGCTACAAGTTTGAGATAACGTTAGCAGTTAGCTAACAATAAATGCTAAGTTAAACAGCTTTACTAGCTAGCTATAAACTTAACACAACGAAACAACAAACGTCTAGTAACCATGCTTGCAACGTAGACCACAGACAATATATATGATCAATACTTACACTTTATTAATCTTGTAGGAATCCGCTGTGAGTGGTGTGTGTGTGTCCTCCAAAGTCTCTAACGTTAGCTAGCTAGCTGCACTGAAACGTCAGGGGGGCCGGCAGGCACTGAGCTGTCACTCAAACTAACTGAAGACAAAATTAGCCAATGGGGACGCACCCCTGTAAGACCCGCCCACGCGATAGCTTTGTGTCAAATCGCAAGCAAAGACTTGGGAAGCGCAAACGAGAAAGCTGGGAGCAAAACTGCAAACGTGCTGGAGAGAGCAAAAGACTGATCACTGAGAAAGAAGCAGAGGGAACTGGAAACAAAAGATCATCTTATCAAACGAATAAAAGAGCAATAGTTTACGACTACACAAATGTTTTGTTTGCAAGTTTTAAATTTTACCTTTGAGGTGACAATTATTTTGCTTGAGTTAGTGATTTTTGTTTGATACTTGAGAAGTTTTGTTTGGAATTAAAGACACAAAAATAATCCCATAAATGACTCCCTTAACTTGTGCTGAATTTATGAACAAGTAATGAGTGAGTTGAGTGATATGGTTACTAGTAGCAAGTTGAACTACACTCCTTTGGCCAATTTCTATGTTCTTGTATATGTTGTTTGATGTCTGCTGTCTTCAAAAGTTGTCAGACAGGGGATGTAGCTCAGTGGTAGAGCGCATGCTTTGCATGTATGAGGCCCCGGGTTCAATCCCCGGCATCTCCAGCATTACTTATGTTGCTAACTGTGAACAGTACATGTGGCCAAGTCAGCTGAAAGAACTTGTAAGATCAAGACAGAAAGTACCCACAGTATGTGAGAGCTTGTATACTTGCACAAGGGGAATAGAATGGTACAATGGCTATAAGAAAGGATGTAGAAAGTGGGTGGATATTTCTTTCTCAGGAAAGCAAATACAATTGTGTTTGCTTTAAGTGGTTATTGACTATCTATTGTTGTAATCTTTCTCTGCAACATACAGTATTTGCTTATTTTGTATTGTGTATTTCATTACGAGCATCATACACCAAAACTTAGAATTCTCCCGATCAGACAGCGTGTTTTAGCAGCTTGGGGCAGCATTTTGTAATTGTTTTCAATGATGTGAAGCATTTGCTTACTGCTTTTGAGTAGCTTATTGCCCTTATGTTTTTCGCCTCGACTCTGAACTTCAACTCAGAGCATAAAAGTGCCCAATGCCATTAACTTAAACTTAAAAAGACGCAACTGCAAAATGCTCCGTCTGATCGGGGCATCCTCATCAAAAAAGGCAGTGCAGCGTGCCTCATGTTTGCAACTTTCAAAACACACTAATTGGGGCCTGATACTGCCCTTACAAACAAATGGCTGTGTAAAATAATGCACTGTCTGTGTAGTTGCTTGCGAGATGAAAAAGTAAAGGTTGAACTAAGACTGGGTGCTAAATAGACTTTTAAAGGTATATTGATATTAGGGATCAACTAACACTGTTTTTTCACGGCCAATAAATCGATCATTAGTAGTTAATGAAACCGCAAACCGATATTTGGAACCAATATGCATTTACAGTAAACATTTTAATCTTTTAGTCATAATAAAGATTTTGGAGTGTTACAAACTCCAACACAAAACTTTGTTTAAATGCTTTAAGAAATTATTTTAAAAAACTGAGACTTGCAACATAAAACACAATAAAAAAAAAAGAATAAATAAAAACATAAAAAGCTTCCTGAGGTTTTAGTAAACCAAGTAAAGATAAATTATTGAAATTAGTTAAACTTTTTTGCATTGAAAAGTGCGTTAACATTTCACAAAATATAAACATGAAGTGCAGAAAGGTTTTAGCAGTATTTCTCATAATAACTCATAAAAAAATTAAAGAGAAGAGATGACAGAGATCAAACTTTATCATATTCATTAGCTAGCTTGCTTATTTCCACCATGCTTTCAAATGCTGGTTAAACAAAATAAGCTTAACAAGTTGTCACTCATCTGGTCAAAGCAATTTGTGTTGAACTAAACTAAACACAACTTTTAAGTGGCAAAGTGTGTAACTGTAGTAGAAAACTTTCCAAATAGTTTGTGATAGGCCAGATAGAAAGTGATATAAACGTATATCAACACTAACAACAAATTATCTGCAAAACGTGTACACCGTCGGCATCATGTTGTGGTGATACAATTTCGCTTGGAATCCGCTGCACGTCACCGATACAGCGGCGTTGCAGTTGGAAAAAGCTGCCTGTGGAAACCCAGCGTTAGCGTTCATACCTGCAAGCCAGTCTCTTTTTTCGACGAAAATCGCCGTTTTGAATCCCGTCCCTATTTTAAACAGTGGGAGCCAGAAGGAATTTGTACAGTTCTCTACTAGCAGGCACTACTGGGCTGTGAGGAATACAGTTTCTGCACCAGAAAGGCAAAAAGAATACGGTGGGGCTTTGACTAAAGATGTCATTGGAATGTAGTGAGGTGATAGTTAATCACTGTAACAAGTGTAACTGAAATCTTTGCGGGTACAATCTAGGGCTGCAACTAACGATTATTTTAATAATCGATTAATCTGTCGATTATTTTCACGATTAATCAATGAATCGGATAAAAAAACAAAAAAGCATTAATTTACATCAACTCAATACATACTTACATACATACTTGTTGTTTTAGTTAATAGTTCTGTAAAGGTAAGTAACCCAAAGAGCAGATACAGACAACACACACACACACGTTCACTTGAAGCTTATTCATTAAATTATTACCATCATTGTAGTAAGTGCAAGTTAAGTTCATTTATACACCGCATTTAAACACAGTTTTAGATGACTAAGTGCTATAAAAGAACTTTAAAATGAAATTAAAAAGTACAACACACACAAATATATTTGTCAACAATAACTGATATGGGACAAAGCACAGAATATATACAGTGCCTTGCGAAAGTATTCGGCCCCCTTGAACTTTTCGACCTTTTGCCACATTTCAGGCTTCAAACATAAAGATATAAAACTGTAATTTTTTGTGAAGAATCAACAACAAGTGGGACACAATCATGAAGTGGAACGAAATTTATTGGATATTTCAAACTGTTTTAACAGATAAAAAACTGAAAAATTGGGCGTGCAAAATTATTCAGCCCCCTTAAGTTAATACTTTGTAGCGCCACCTTTTGCTGCGATTACAGCTGTAAGTCTCTTGGGGTATGTCTCTATCAGTTTTGCACATCGAGAGACTGAAATTTTTGCAACAACAGTTTTCAGTTCTTTCCACAGATTCTCGATTGGATTCAGGTCTGGACTTTGACTTGGCCATTCTAACACCTGGATATGTTTATTTGTGAACCATTCCATTGTAGATTTTGCTTTATGTTTTGGATCATTGTCTTGTTGGAAGACAAATCTCCGTCCCAGTCTCAGGTCTTTTGCAGACTCCATCAGGTTTTCTTCCAGAATGGTCCTGTATTTGGCTCCATCCATCTTCCCATCAATTTGAACCATCTTCCCTGTCCCTGCTGAAGAAAAGCAGGCCCAAACCATGATGCTGCCACCACCATGTTTGACAGTGGGGATGGTGTGTTCAGGGTGATGAGCTGTGTTGCTTTTATGCCAAACATAACGTTTTGCATTGTTGCCAAAAAGTTTGATTTTGGTTTCATCTGACCAGAGCACCTTCTTCCACATGTTTGGTGTGTCTCCCAGGTGGCTTGTGGCAAACTTTAAACAACACTTTTTATGGATATCTTTAAGAAATGGCTTTCTTCTTGCCACCCTTCCATAAAGGCCAGATTTGTGCAGTATACGACTGATTGTTGTCCTATGGACAGAGTCTCCCACCTCAGCTGTAGATCTCTGCAGTTCATCCAGAGTGATCACGGGCCTCTTGGCTGCATCTCTGATCAGTCTTCTCCTTGTATGAGTTGAAAGTTTAGAGGGACGGCCGGGTCTTCGTAGATTTGCAGTGGTCTGATACTCCTTCCATTTCAATATTATTGCTTGCACAGTGCTCCTTGGGATGTTTAAAGCTTGGGAAATCTTTTTGTATCCAAATCCGGCTTTAAACTTCTCCACAACAGTATCTGGGACCTGCCTGGTGTGTTCCTTGTTCTTCATGATGCTCTCTGCTCTTTAAACGGACCTCTGAGACTATCACAGAGCAGGTGCATTTATACGGAGACTTGATTACACACAGGTGGATTCTATTTTTCATCATTAGTCATTTAGGTCAACATTGGATCATTCAGAGATCCTCACTGAACTTCTGGAGAGAGTTTGCTGCACTGAAAGTAAAGGGGCTGAATCATTTTGCACTCCCAATTTTTCAGTTTTTTATCTGTTAAAAAAGTTTGAAATATCCAATAAATTTAGTTCCACTTCATGATTGTGTCCCACTTGTTGTTGATTCTTCACAAAAAATTACAGTTTTATATCTTTATGTTTGAAGCCTGAAATGTGGCAAAAGGTCGAAAAGTTCAAGGGGGGCGAATACTTTCGCAAGGCACTGTACATGATAACAGATTGAAAAATGAATGGGCCAAAAAAGTCTTTAGTCTTGCAAATTATACCACCCCTGCTTTACTACTGTTATTAACGAGCTAACGCTAGTTTGTCATGCTCGTCAGCTGGATTACGAGTAAACACCACACCAGCACCAGAAGAGCTCCTGGAGGGACGTTACGTTCCTCACTTCAAAACGGAACAGAAGTAGGATTGTGTAGTGACTTTATCCTGCTGTTGATCTCTCTTCCTCCTCATCAAGGACTCCAACATGTTTACGTTTTAGGTGCTGAATCATCACCGTTGCGTTTTTGTTGCACTGCTCCGCTCTGCGCTGCTCCGCTCTGCACTCAACTCAATTTTTTTTTTTTATCTCTGCGACTCAGTGGCATATTGATACAACAAGTCGATAATGAAATTCGTTGCCAACTTTTTTAATAATCAAATTTTATCGATTTTATCGATTCGTTGTTGCAGCCCTAGTACAATTGTGTAATGGCATAAGGGAATACCTATGAAATGTTTGTAAAGATTATGCACTTACAAACCATAATACAGAAAATGTCCCAAAAAGAAAAGACATAAATACCTGTTAAATGTGTCTTGCTTAGTAAAGTAAAGACACTGATGGATTTTAATTTAATGATATTCTAAAAATCTATTTTACTGTAATAAGAGCTTTCTTTCTTGCTAATACCTCCCCTTTTATCTCCATCTCTCCTCCTCCTCCTATATTCCCTTCCTCCTCTGTGTTGAATTCCTAAACAGAACTACTGACTCTGCAGTGTAATTTCTTCTCTTTATGTGGCGATGGTGGTAGACCTGCGTTTTTACCAGATTGACTGACGAGCGCTGACAGACGCAGTGGGTGTGTGAATGAATGCTCAGTCAGACGTGTCTCACTGTATTGGCATTTTGTACGGCCGTACTATGTTTATATTTATCAAATTGCCTGAAAACGACACCAGGCTGCTACAGTATAATCATACAGACTTCTACAAACATCAGACTGCTTGCTTGTAACTCAAAATTTCTCAGTTTCAAAGCCGAGTTTTTTTTCCAGACACACAGTACAGAGATCTCTCGTCTCAGGGGGACATGAGGGAGGGAAGCACGGTCATTCGAAAATACTACCAGGTTTCTACTGATACAAAGCTTAATGCTAATCGGTGAAGTATTCCTTTAACCAACAAGCAGGCAGAGGAGTCTGAGTGCCACGTACTTAGCAGAAAACGAGATAAAACTCAAGTTAACTAGCAGTTAGGAAAGCTTGTGTAGCCTATTTTTCTTTTACAATCCAACAACCTTTTTAATTACCTTTTTATTTTTGTTTTAATGTTGTTTTTAACTGTTTAACTCATAGTGTGTACTACTGAGTAATGTCAGATTCTGAATCTCAAAGGCAAGCAGAGTTTTTGATGCACCTCCCCCTTCCTGTCCTCCACTCCTTCTTATCCCCCCAATTCCTTCTTCCCTTTCACTTCGTCAGATAAAGTGCTGAGTCTGCAGTGGAATGTTATTTGCGCTGCGATGGTGGTATAGTGGTGAGCATAGCTGCCTTCCAAGCAGTTGACCCGGGTTCGATTCCCGGCCAACGCAAACATTTTCTTCTGAAGAATGTTTGCTGTAGACCAACTGATTGGTCAGATCCAAAACCTGAGGGGGAGGTGTAGCTAGCCTGAGCTAGCTCTCTCAGGCTGTACCACCTAGTGTCCTCCAGTCTGTCCCCTGAGCTAGCTGTCTCAGGCTGTACCACCTAGTGTCCTCCAGTCTGTCCCCTGAGCTAGCTGTCTCAGGCTGTACCACCTAGTGTCCTCCAGTCTGTCCCCTGAGCTAGCTGTCTCAGGCTGTACCACCTAGTGTCCTCCAGTCTGTCCCCTGAGCTAGCTGTCTCAGGCTGTACCACCTAGTGTCCTCCAGTCTGTCCCCTGAGCTAGCTGTCTCAGGCTGTACCACCTAGTGTCCTCCAGTCTCTCCCCTGATCTAGCTGTCTCAGGCTGTACCACCTAGTGTCCTCCAGTCTGTCCCCTGAGCTAGCTGTAACAGCTTGAAGTGTATAAAGTAAGATGTAAACAGTAAACAATAAGTAGGCTACCCCACATCATCTCCAGACTCCATCTGGAACTTGTAAACAAAATAAGACAATCAGCTAGTAGTGTGATATGGGAGACAAGCGCTGCTCTCATATGTGAACGCACAGAGCAGGGGTGTTAAAAGAGCATCTTCGGTTACACAGAGCAGTTGACGAATTGTGGCGTTAGCTTCACACGCTAACAGCGGAGCTAGCAGCAAACAGCGAAGCTAGCAGCAAACAGCGATGCTAACGGCAGAGCTAACAGCTAACGGCAGAGCTAAAAGCGGAGTTCTCCATTAGTTCAATGTTGACAACAGGGCAGTCACCAAGTTTATTGTTAAAGGTTTGTGTCATTATGCAGTTTGACCTAAAAAGTCTTTGTTGTTTACATTCCTTTGCATTTTAGTTCAATATTAGCCTGTACACAATGTCATTTGTTTATTTATTTATTATTTATAATATGTTCATGTTGGGGCAAAAAGGTTTCTCTTCTTTTGTTAATTTTGGCCAAGTTCAGATTGATACTAATCCTGAGTATCTGACTGGCGTACCTTATCCAAAAGCCCAACTAGTTTTATTAATGTTACTGTGAGTAAGCAGTGTTACCAGAATTTAATTTTTTAATTTCGATAACCATTTTGATTCACAATTAAGGTGGAAAATAAAAGTTTTGTGTTTAATGTATTTTTGTTGATGTTGAAATGGATTTTACAACATATGGTATCCAAAAAAGTATCGTTAAGGAACCGGCATCGAAACTGAGGTATCGAAATTGGCACCGGATCGAAAGATTTTGAGTGATGCCCACTCCTAAGATCTACATAAGAGTGACATGTCATGAACACATGACACAGTCATTGCACATGAACCCTAACCCTAACTCTAACCCTAACCTTAACTTGTCATGACAAAAACCGAATGACACTTACTAAAAGAAGCGTTATGTCATAAACGTTTATGACTTGTTTATAATGTTTATGACATGTTCATGACAGTGTCATGTCACTCTTATGTAGATACCTTCAAGTAAAGTGTAACCGTATAACCATTCAGACGTCTACAAACATCAGACTGCTTGCTTGTAACTCAACATTTCTCAGTTCTTGGCTGAGGTGGACGACATAGCGCTGCATTAATTAGATACCTACCCATCAAATGAATATTTGAATATTTGGATTCAGCCCTACTCACCAGCCAAAAACAAACAATGGTAATCTATTGAGTGGCTGGTAAAATTTGAACATTCACTAGCCATTTGGCTGCTGGATGAAAAGGTTAATTTTGAATCCCGTTTACAATGCAGCTGCTTCCAAACTACTAGGGATGCTAATTAAGTTGTTTTTTTCTGACCAATAGCCGACCCTCGTTAACTGATCATTAACTATTAACCAACAAGCAGGCAAAGGAGTCACAGATCATCTGTCCAGGACCGTCGGACACACTTTCTGTGTTCTGCAAACAGCTGCACACTTGAAACCATCGCGCAGCTACGATGTTCCAAGCATTGTCGTGGACACATGTAGCCACTTAATTGGAACTGCTTACGCGTCCGTGCGACCGACACACATGCGCAGCTGTCAGAGCCTGTCCACCTGCGAGGCAGTCAGCTGTGTCTGCCTGGCATACTCTGTGTGTAGGACGGCCAATTTAACCAACCAGTCCTTATCGATAAAGTGGCATGTGTCACGTAGCTCTCCTCTGTGAGCAACGTTCAACTGAGAGCCACGAACTTAGCAGAAAACGAGTTAAAACACAAGTTAGCTAGCAGTTAGGAAAGATTGTATAGCCTATTTTTTAATTACCTTTTTATTTTTGTTTTGATGGTGTTGTTTTTAACTGTTGAACTCATAGTGTTGTTTTTATATTTTATTCAGCCATGTTCCACAAAAACAAAAACACAGCAGTCTCTGAACTTGGGTTGGGAGTTTTGTTGAAGTTGGTTGTAGTCCAATTTGTTGTCTAATGAGCGGACATTTGCAAGCAGGATGGATGGGACAGGTGGCCGGCTAGCGTTAGCTTTCCACCTAGCTCGAACTCCTGCCCTCATTCCGCGTTTCCGCTTTCTTGCACACTGCTTTCAATGTCCCCTTCCCCGGCTAGCGGCATCAAGCGACACCGCAGGCTGAGGTGCTGGTCTCCGTGAAGCTCACGTAGTGTGTTGAGTAGTCTGTCTGTAATAAAGTTTCCTGCATATTCTCTGATCTGTACCGATGTATCCTGGTGGTACACATGTGCAGTAGTTTGAATGCACATAATTGCAAGGTTGCTGCTGAAAAAGTCTTTGCCATACAAACATTTTACATTCTACTGCAGCAGCTGCTCCGGCCGGCTCTCCTCGCTGTATTGCGGCTCGTACAGGTAGCCACCAGCATTGGATTTGTGCACCAGATCTTCAAAATCCCCTTCTGCCATATCATCTCAAAAAAAAAATTAAAAAAAATTCCTACCTATCCCTTGCTGCCACTAGGAAAAAAATAAAAATAAAAAATTAAATAAATTCCCTACCGACCCATGACCTCAACTGACAACCAACAGGAACCAAACATTTTTTTTTTTAGGCCTTCCCTTTGTAGTGATTTTTTACAGTAACTTTATGGAACTCGCACAATGCGACTGATGAGTCTGATAGGCGGTTAATATTACATCATTGTCCACAGCAGGTTGACGTTGGGTTGCGTTTCTCCAAAAGATGATTTGGACTAAACTCTGTGCCGCAGGCATTCAAAACAAACGGAAAGCGACGACAGACGCAGTGGGTGTGTGAATGAATGCTCACTCAGCCAATGTCTCACTGTATTGAATATTGTATAGCCTATTTTTCTTTTACAATGCAAAAACCTTTTTTAATTACCTTTTTATTTTTGTTTTGATAGTGTTGTTTTTAACTGTTGAACTCATAGTTTTAATCGGTCGAAATTCTTATTTTCGGTTAACGGTTAAAACGTTAATCATTAACATCCCTAGACACTACTGATACATGTACTACTGAGTAATTGTCAGGGTTTTGGTATTATGTTCTGTTTCCTGTTTTATTTTGTAGTCTGTCTGGTCTCCCTTGTCTTGTCTAGCTTCTTCCTGTCTTTGTTGGTTTCCCGCCTTGTTTGATTGTTTTGCCCCGCCCTGATGTGTTCCACCTGTTTGTATCACCTGTCCCTTGTTAGTGTTCATTACCCTGTGTATTTAGTCTCTCTGTTTCCCTTGTCTGTTGTGGGATTCTTGTTTTTCTGTTAGTGTGGTTTTTCCAGTGTTTCATGTCGTGGGTTGCTTTAGTGTTTTCTTCATTTTAATAAATCTCTAGTTTGAACTGCATTTGGGTCCTACCCTTCTCTACACGTTGACAGTAATGTCAGATTCTGAATCTAAAAGGCAAGCAGAGTTTTTGATGCACCTCCCCCTTCCTCTCCTCCATTCCTCCTTTTTTCCCCCAATTCTTTCTTCCCTTTCACTTCGTCAGGTAAACAACTGAGTCTGCAGTGGAATGTCATTATTGTACTGCGATGGTGGTATAGTGGTGAGCATACCACTATACCACCACTACATCGCAAACATTTTCTTCTGAAGAATGTTTTCTGTAGACCCACTGATTGGTCAGATCCAAAACCTGAGGGGGAGGTGTAGTTGGGAAAAACCTGACTGGAGTTTGCTGGGAACATAGCTGCAAAGATATTTCTAAGGTACAAATGTGGGACTTTAATTTTGGTCATTGTCCTAATTGATACACCAAAAAGTCTGTGTGTAGTCAGAGTTGTGCTTATTGTGCAATGTATTGAACTGTGAGTTGTCGTGGCCGAGTGGTTAAGGCGATGGACTAGAAATCCATTGGGGTCTCCCCGCGCAAGTTCGAATCCTGCCGACAACGGTTGGTTTTTAAGTTCTGTCTGCTAAATTGTTAAAACTCGATCAGTACAAGTAGCTCGGGGTTCAAAAGTAGCACCGTCTTCTAGCCAACATCTAGTTAAATATGCAATTGTCTGGTAGATTTGCTTCACTCACCAGTAGGCCTGTACTGAATACCATTTCTTGAGCTTAGGTGTTTTTTTAACTGTGAATATTCAAAGCTTCGGTGGCGGGGGCAGCGGTGGGGGAAACCAACATTTCCGAGGGTCGGCTCTGCAGTTTTGTTGAAATCACAGTGAGTCAGGGCAATGTCGATAAAGTGGTTTCAAGTGTGGTTACAGTTTTTCAAAATTTCACGCAGACAGCTTTTGCTGCAATATGATATTAATTAGGGGTGGAACGGTACACTGAAGTCACGGTTCGGTTCATACCTCGGTTCAGACATCATGGTTCGGTACAATGGAAGGAAAAGCATAACAAAAATACAAAAGGCAATTTTTTTTATTGTGCATGTCTCAGGCTGTACCACCTAGTGTCCTCCAGTCTGTCCCCTGAGCTAGCTGTCTCAGGCTGTACCACCTAGTGTCCTCCAGTCTCTCCCCTGATCTAGCTGTCTCAGGCTGTACCACCTAGTGTCCTCCAGTCTCTCCCCTGAGCTAGCTGTCTCAGGCTGTACCACCTAGTGTCCTCCAGTCTGTCCCCTGATCTAGCTGTCTCAGGCTGTACCACCTAGTGTCCTCCAGTCTCTCCCCTGAGCTAGCTGTAACAGGCTGTACCACCTAGTGTCCTCCAGTCTGTCCCCTGAGCTAGCTGTCTCAGGCTGTACCACCTAGTGTCCTCCAGTCTGTCCCCTGAGCTAGCTGTCTCAGGCTGTACCACCTAGTGTCCTCCAGTCTCTCCCCTGATCTAGCTGTCTCAGGCTGTACCACCTAGTGTCCTCCAGTCTCTCCCCTGAGCTAGCTGTCTCAGGCTGTACCACCTAGTGTCCTCCAGTCTGTCCCCTGATCTAGCTGTCTCAGGCTGTACCACCTAGTGTCCTCCAGTCTCTCCCCTGAGCTAGCTGTAACAGGCTGTACCACCTAGTGTCCTCCAGTCTGTCCCCTGAGCTAGCTGTCTCAGGCTGTACCACCTAGTGTCCTCCAGTCTGTCCCCTGAGCTAGCTGTCTCAGGCTGTACCACCTAGTGTCCTCCAGTCTCTCCCCTGAGCTAGCTGTCGCAGGCTGTACCACCTAGTGTCCTCCAGTCTCTCCCCTGAGCTAGCTGTCTCAGGCTGTACCACCTAGTGTCCTCCAGTCTCTCCCCTGATCTAGCTGTCTCAGGCTGTACCACCTAGTGTCCTCCAGTCTGTCCCCTGAGCTAGCTGTAACAGCTTGAAGTGTATAAAGTAAGATGTAAACAGTAAACAATAAGTAGGCTACCCCACATCATCTCCAGACTCCATCTGGAACTTGTAAACAAAATAAGACAATCAGCTAGTAGTGTGATATGGGAGACAAGCGCTGCTCTCATATGTGAACGCACAGAGCAGGGGTGTTAAAAGAGCATCTTCGGTTACACAGAGCAGTTGACGAATTGTGGCGTTAGCTTCACACGCTAACAGCGGAGCTAGCAGCAAACAGCGAAGCTAGCAGCAAACAGCGATGCTAACGGCGGAGCTAACAGCTAACGGCAGAGCTAAAAGCGGAGTTCTCCATTAGTTCAATGTTGACAACAGGGCAGTCACCAAGTTTATTGTTAAAGGTTTGTGTCATTATGCAGTTTGACCTAAAAAGTCTTTGTTGTTTACATTCCTTTGCATTTTAGTTCAATATTAGCCTGTACACAATGTCATTTGTTTATTTATTTATTATTTATAATATGTTCATGTTGGGGCAAAAAGGTTTCTCTTCTTTTGTTAATTTTGGCCAAGTTCAGATTGATACTAATCCTGAGTATCTGACTGGCGTACCTTATCCAAAAGCCCAACTAGTTTTATTAATGTTACTGTGAGTAAGCAGTGTTACCAGAATTTTATTTTTTAATTTCAATAACCATTTTGATTCACAATTAAGGTGGAAAATAAAAGTTTTGTGTTTAATGTATTTTTGTTGATGTTGAAATGGATTTTACAACATATGGTATCCAAAAAAGTATCGTTAAGGAACCGGCATCGAAACTGAGGTATCGAAATTGGCACCGGATCGAAAGATTTTGAGTGATGCCCACTCCTAAGATCTACATAAGAGTGACATGTCATGAACACATGACACAGTCATTGCACATGAACCCTAACCCTAACTCTAACCCTAACCATAACTTGTCATGACAAAAATCGAATGACACTTACTAAAAGAAGCGTTATGTCATAAACGTTTATGACTTGTTTATAATGTTTATGACATGTTCATGACAGTGTCATGTCACTCTTATGTAGATACCTTCAAGTAAAGTGTAACCGTATAACCATTCAGACGTCTACAAACATCAGACTGCTTGCTTGTAACTCAACATTTCTCAGTTCTTGGCTGAGGTGGACGACATAGCGCTGCATTAATTAGATACCTACCCATCAAATGAATATTTGAATATTTGGATTCAGCCCTACTCACCAGCCAAAAACAAACAATGGTAATCTATTGAGTGGCTGGTAAAATTTGAACATTCACTAGCCATTTGGCTGCTGGATGAAAAGGTTAATTTTGAATCCCGTTTACAATGCAGCTGCTTCCAAACTACTAGGGATGCTAATTAAGTTGTTTTTTTCTGACCAATAGCCGACCCTCGTTAACTGATCATTAACTATTAACCAACAAGCAGGCAAAGGAGTCACAGATCATCTGTCCAGGACCGTCGGACACACTTTCTGTGTTCTGCAAACAGCTGCACACTTGAAACCATCGCGCAGCTACGATGTTCCAAGCATTGTCGTGGACACATGTAGCCACTTAATTGGAACTGCTTACGCGTCCGTGCGACCGACACACATGCGCAGCTGTCAGAGCCTGTCCACCTGCGAGGCAGTCAGCTGTGTCTGCCTGGCATACTCTGTGTGTAGGACGGCCAATTTAACCAACCAGTCCTTATCGATAAAGTGGCATGTGTCACGTAGCTCTCCTCTGTGAGCAACGTTCAACTGAGAGCCACGAACTTAGCAGAAAACGAGTTAAAACACAAGTTAGCTAGCAGTTAGGAAAGATTGTATAGCCTATTTTTTAATTACCTTTTTATTTTTGTTTTGATGGTGTTGTTTTTAACTGTTGAACTCATAGTGTTGTTTTTATATTTTATTCAGCCATGTTTCCAAAAAAACAAAAACACAGCAGTCTCTGAACTTGGGTTGGGAGTTTTGTTGAAGTTGGTTGTAGTCCAATTTGTTGTCTAATGAGCGGACATTTGCAAGCAGGATGGATGGGACAGGTGGCCGGCTAGCGTTAGCTTTCCACCTAGCTCGAACTCCTGCCCTCATTCCGCGTTTCCGCTTTCTTGCACACTGCTTTCAATGTCCCCTTCCCCGGCTAGCGGCATCAAGCGACACCGCAGGCTGAGGTGCTGGTCTCCGTGAAGCTCACGTAGTGTGTTGAGTAGTCTGTCTGTAATAAAGTTTCCTGCATATTCTCTGATCTGTACCGATGTATCCTGGTGGTACACATGTGCAGTAGTTTGAATGCACATTGGTCAGATCCAAAACCTGAGGGGGAGGTGTAGTTGGGAAAAACCTGACTGGAGTTTGCTGGGAACATAGCTGCAAAGCTACTTCTAAGGTACAAATGTGGGACTTTAATTTTGGTCATTGTCCTAATTGATACACCAAAAAGTCTGTGTGTAGTCAGAGTTGTGCTTATTGTGCAATGTGTAGAACTGTGAAATGTGTAGAACTGTGAGTTGTCGTGGCCGAGTGGTTAAGGCGATGGACTAGAAATCCATTGGGGTCTCCCCGCGCAGGTTCGAATCCTGCCGACAACGGTTGGTTTTTAAGTTCTGTCTGCTAAATTGTTAAAACTCGATCAGTACAAGTAGCTCGGGGTTCAAAAGTAGCACCGTCTTCTAGCCAACATCTAGTTAAATATGCAATTGTCTGGTAGATTTGCTTCACTCACCAGTAGGCCTGTACTGAATACCATTTCTTGAGCTTAGGTGTTTTTTTAACTGTGAATATTCAAAGCTTCGGTGGCGGGGGCAGCGGTGGGGGAAACCAACATTTCCGAGGGTCGGCTCTGCAGTTTTGTTGAAATCACAGTGAGTCAGGGCAATGTCGATAAAGTGGTTTCAAGTGTGGTTACAGTTTTTCAAAATTTCACGCAGACAGCTTTTGCTGCGATATGATATTAATTAGGGGTGGAACGGTACACTGAAGTCACGGTTGATTTCAGTTACCCGGCTTCTCTAACCTTAACAACTGTGGTCCCGCATAAGCTGTGTCACGCCGCTCGTTATCGACTAGTTCAGTCAACCCAGGGTTTCCCAATCCAGTTCACATAAAAGAGGCGGTGTTTGCACAGCACGACCAATCGCAAACATCTACCAGAGCCGCATATTTTATATAAGAAGAGCAAACTATAATTCAACATAAATATGAAGAACACAGACACTGTTTTACAGGCAAAACGCAATACGGTCAGCGCTTCCTAAAACAGGAAGGAAAGCTTGCAAAAAAATATCCGACGCTGTAAATGCGTAAATCACAACGCTTATCAATATCACTTTCTCATCAGTCAGGCACAAGATCTGACCACAATTACACTTGTGCTTTCCATAAACTATCTTTGCTTTAGCTTATTATTTCAGTTGCAACCCTGGCAGTGAGAAGCCATCGTGAGAGCAAATAAAAAAATATAACATAACATAATTCAAACC
This sequence comes from Zingel zingel, assembly GCA_023566125.1. NCBI lineage: Eukaryota > Metazoa > Chordata > Actinopteri > Perciformes > Percidae > Zingel > Zingel zingel. The sequence goes on along the minus strand of CM042335.1, from coordinate 25,152,332 downwards.
AATGTGCGCGTTGGCAACACACAGCTCACGAAGGCGACAAATAGCCTATACATAATTCCTTGCGCCGAAAATCTATATCTTTCATAAAACTACCCATCAGGGAATGTTAATGGGGTTGTCGGTCTCTAAATTCTTTTTACTTTTCTGAGCGCACCTCTCTCTCTCTGCGCACCGAGCTCTACCGGATCTTCAAAGAACGGTGACGCTGTCATCAATCGAGTATTGATTGGTCAGTAGGCGGTGCTTTTACACCGGTTGATCTCTAATCTCCAACTTAACCTGCTCCCGACCAGGTTAGGTGTTCAGCATAAGTTACCACGGCGACTGAACCCGGTAACAAGTGATCCTCCGTCGTGATACAGAAAACCTTGGGTTGAACCTGAAGTTACCTCGTTAATGCCAAATCTTGCTTCGTAGGACAGTCGGACTGATCAGTTCAAAAAAATGCCTCAAAACACACTGAGTTGACGTCGACCTGAGCGTACGCTCTGCGCGTGCGCGAAACGTAATACGTCTCCATAGCAGCAGGCGGCGCTAATCTGTATTGTTTCCCAGAAAATTAAAACTGGCAGCTGATTGGACGAACGCGTCACGTGGGTCTTTTTTCTCCGGAAATTCACAGCCAGACTGTCATGGCGGCTTGTTCAGAATACGATCTCATATTGTACTGAAATAGTTCACCGAAATGCTTCATTTCAGATTAACAAAGGTCAGTTTAAAAGATTTTCATCAGATTTTGAGAGGCTCATCTGCTCGCCATTTCCGGGTGAGTCCCGACTGCCCTGTCTCCGACTGAACATGTCGGGTCGGCCCAAATAAAGGCCAACAGCTCCTCCAACGGACGACGGCACAGAACACACCGAACAGACTCGAGTCACCGACCTCGCCAGACTGTCAGACAGCCGATTATCGGGCTGGTGTGTCAGCGCCATAAAAGGCAAGCAGAGTTTTTGATGCACCTCCCCCTTCCTCTCCTCCACTCCTTCTTTTCCCCCCAATTCCTTCTTCCCTTTCACTTCGTCAGATAAACAACTGAGTCTGCAGTGGAATGTTGTTATTGTACTGCGATGGTGGTATAGTGGTGAGCATAGCTGCCTTCCAAGCAGTTGACCCGGGTTCGATTCCCGGCCATCGCAAACATTTTCTTCTGAAGAATGTTTGCTGTAGACCAACTGATTGGTCAGATCCAAAACCTGAGGGGGAGGTGTAGTTGGGAAAAACCTGACTGGAGTTTGCTGGGAACATAGCTGCAAAGATATTTTTAAAGTACAATTTTCTTGTTGTCCTAATTGATACACCAAAAAGTCTGTGTGTAGTCAGAGATGTGCTTATTGTGAAAGGTGTAGTAGCAAGAGTTGTCGTGGCCGAGTGGTTAAGGCGATGGATTAGAAATCCATTGGGGTCTCCCCGCGCAGGTTATTCAGGTTTCCGGTTAGGAATCCTGCCGACAATGGTTGGTTTTAAGTTCTGTACAAGTAGCTCAGGGTTCAAAAGTAGCACCGTCTTCTAGCCAACATCTAGTTAAATATGCAATTGTCTGGTAGATTTGCTTCACTCACCAGTAGGCCTCTACTGAATACCATTTCTTGAGCGTAGGTGGTTTTCAACAGTGAATATTCAAAGCTTCGGTGGCGGGGGCAGCGGTGGGGGAAAAAAGAGAGAAAATAAAAGGCGATGAAGCAACGTGCCTTGTTATTGCAGGACACAGTTACCAGAGGCCTGTCCTACGAAGCAAGATTTGGCATTAACGAGCTAACTTCAGGTTCAACCCAAGGTTTTCTGTATCACGACGGAGGATCACTTGTTACCGGGTTCAGTCGCCGTGGTAACTTATGCTGAACACCTAACCTGGTCGGGAGCAGGTTAAGTTGGAGATTAGAGATCAACCGGTGTAAAAGCACCGCCTACTGACCAATCAATACTCGATTGATAACGGCGTCACCGTTCTTAGAAGATCAGGCGGAGCTCGGTGCGCAGAGAGAGAGAGAGAGAGAGAGAGAGAGAGAGAGAGAGACAGAGAGAGAGAGAGAGAGACAGAGAGAGAGAGAGAGAGATTTTGATTTTTAAAAAACCTTTTTTTATTGTAAAAAAAAAAACGTTTCTTCAGCAGAACATCATAATTTCTTTAAATGCACAAAGAATAAAAATCCATGTATTAAATATATAACGTCATAAAAACACAGAGTGAAAGATGAGCTCTTCCTCCTGCACTGAACACACAGCTGTGGTGAAACACCACTGGTCTAAGAACTGCTGCATGTCCTTCATCAGAGACAGGAACCTGAAGTCCACTCTCACTCTGGCTTTCACCAGAGACACGTACAGCTTCCTCAGCTCTTGTCCACACACTTTTTTCTATTTTGTTTTTCCTACTTTTATAAATTGACATTTTTGCCTTACCCACAATAAAATTCAACAATTGCCACTTCTTTGCATTTTGTTTTCTGTAGCCAGCACCAAAAATAAAAGCAGTCTCTGTAAAAACCTCCCCACAGTCTAAAAACACAGTTTTTAAAATGTTAAAAAGAGGTTTCAGTCTGTGACAGTCCAGGTAACAGTGAATAATAGTCTCAGGGTGTAGACAGAAAGGACACGTGGAGGACACGGTGGGAATAATTATAGACCTAAAGAGATTCACTGCCAGAGCCCCGTGGAGGATCCTCCACTGCAGGTCTCCAGTCCTCTTGTCTAGTGGAGGCTTGTACAGGAGTCTCCACACTGGTTTTCTGTCTTTTGGCAGTCTTTCCTTAAACACCATGTCCTTCCTCTCACTCAGCTTCTTCCTGTGAGTGGCCAGCACACAGTTTTTATATAAACCTTTTCCAGTTTGCATATGAAAATCAGCAGCAGTGTGTGGCGTATGTCGTGGTAGTAAGTCAGTATGGTTAATTAAAAAACCAATGTCTGGAAAAGGGTCTCCGGAATCGGGGATTTCTGTCCCATTAAAATAGTCCCGCAGCATCTCTGTCTCTCCACTGTCTAGTCTTTTAATCCACTCGTTCAAAATGGTTCTGGTGTGGCGGGTCGACCTCAGGCCCAGCAGAGTGGCCACTGCCTCTGTGTTCTGGAAACCAGGACCCGCAGCCTCCACAATTCCTCTCAACCTTGTCACTTCAGCTCTCGTTAGCCTCTCAGTCCAGGCCTGCTGCCATCTTGGAGATCCAGCCGGGCCCCCCACACCAAAGGTTCCTCGAGGAGCCAGAACAGAGATGCTGCAGGTTCTAGTCTGGTCCATTTAAAAAGTTTCCATGCTTTAAAAAGTCCTTGATAAAAAGGAGGCAAGTTACACAAAGAGATAAAACCACAGTCCACTAAAAACAACGAAGCATTGAGACTCAGACCTGCAACCCCCCTTAAAATGGTGCTGGCTCCTGGCCTCCAGACAACATCATCATTTTCATATAAAAACCTCTGTATGAACTGTAGTCTAAAAGCAGCTGTGCGGCTCTCCAAGTCCACCAACCCCTGCCCCCCCTCCTCCTTTGGCAGGTATAAAACACATTTAGGAACCCAGTGTAACATGTCCCAAAAAAACTTTAAAATGATTGACTGTATTGTTTTTAAAAGACCAGCAGGGGGCTCCATACATTTTAATTTGTGCCAGAGGCTGGATGCTACCAAATTGTTGATGATTAGCACCCTGCCTCTGTAGGACATGTGGGGAAGCAGCCACCTCCATTTACCTAGCTTCCCCTCCACTTTTTCAATTACTCCTTCCCAATTCATATCTGTGGTTCTCTGATCCCCCAGGTACTTTAACCCCCCCCCCCCTCTTCCAGGTCAACCCACCAGGAAGCTGAGGGAGGCCTCCAGCCCATCGCCCCACTGCCAGGGCTTCACTCTTGGCCCAGTTTACTTTGGCAGCAGAAATTCTCTGAAACGTCTTAACAATACGTCCTAAACTATCAACATCTTGTTGGTTTTTTGTAAAAACTATGATGTTGTCTGCATAGGCCGATACAGTAAAACGTGTATTAAAACCAGGTAAAAACAGGGCATTGATACAAGAGCGGACATTATGCAACATGGGTTCAATAGACAAAGCATATAACATACCTGACATGGAGCAGCCTTGTCTTATCCCCCTGGTTACCTTGAAAGGTTTACACAAACTACCATTAATCTTCAGCACACTTTCAATGTTCTCATACATTACCTTTATCTTGGCGATGAAGCCAGGGCTGAGGCCGAACCTCTCCAGCACCCTCCACAGGTAACGGTGCTCAACCCGGTCAAACGCCTTTTCCTGGTCCAATGAAACCAGTGTCTAAACCCAATGAACCAGAGACTGTCAAAATATCCCGAATTAATGACACATTGTCAACAATGGACCTGCCGGGCACACAGTAGGTTTGGGTCTTGTGGATGACCCGGTCCAACACATGCTTCAGCCTGGAGGCCAGGACTTTGGACAGCAGCTTATAGTCCGAACACAGCAGAGAGACCGGCCTCCAGTTCTTTATGTCCTGTAAGTCCCCTTTCTTAGGGAGCAGAGTTAACACTGCCCTCCTGCAACTCTGAGGAAGTGAGCATTCATCAAAACTTTCCATGAAAACATCCAGAATGTCTATCTTCATCTCCTCCCAGAAAGTTATGTAAAACTCCGGGGGGAGACCATCGATACCAGGGGCCTTTCCCCCCTGCATGCTCTGTAGTGCTCTGAATACCTCCTCCTCAGTCAGGGGCCCCTCTAGCTCCTCATTATCGTCCCCAGAAACTGTGGGCAGGTCCCTGCAGAACACGTTGAAAGCCTCGTCGTCCTCTGTGTACTCTGTACTGTACAGGTCGGAGTAGAAGTCCACGGCTCTCTCGTATCTGTGAGGCTGTGGTTAGCTGCTGTCCTCCTGCCGATCGCAGAGCGTGGATCATTCTGCTCTGTCCATTCTTCTTCTCCAGACTGAAAAAGAACTTGCTCGGAAACGGGACCGGATCAGAGCCCCCTGTGCTTTCATGCCCAGCAGGTCTGCCAAGATGGCTTTTTTGGACTTGAGGTCTTCAAAACAGCCTCGATTTCCTGTGGACTCTGCAGAACTCTGCAGGTCCACTATAGTTATCTCTAGATCTTTCATAGACTTGGCAATGTCCTGAGAAACATTGAGAGTGTACTGTTGACAAAGCTGCTTGATGTCAGCCTTACCAAAGTCCCACCACTGCCTCAGTGAACTAAAATCTTTCTTTCTGTCTCTAAAACCCTTCCAAAAAAAAATAAAAACATCCCTAAAATGTGCATCTAAAAGCAAAGCAGTGTTAAAATGCCAATAGGCAGATCTAGGTTTTATATTGGCAATATAAACATCACAATACACAAACGAATGATCAGAAAAACCGACAGGCAATATAGTACACCCTTTAAAAACATTAAAATGGTGCTTAAAACAATAAAACCTGTCTAATCTAGCCATAGTTAACCGATTGTCTCTGCTATGAACCCATGTGTACTGTCTCTGCTGAGCATGACGTTCTCTCCAGACATCTGTTAGACTGTCCCCATCAGCTGCTGCATGGCTCTCTTAGAAGCAGCATGTGGGTCACTATGGTTCCTGTCCAGTTCATCATCACGTGTACAGTTAAAATCGCTTCCCAAAAATAAAAACTCCTCTGGTTCACACTCACTTAAAACCGTACTGAGCTCATCTAAAAAAAGAACTCTATCAGGTCCTGAGTTTGGAGCGTATATATTTATAAAAACCAAATTAAAAACCTCATACTTGGCTCTGACTACTAAAAGTCTGCCCTTTACTCTTTCTTCTACAGTGTGAGACTTTGGTAGAAAGTTTTTTGCAAAAAGGATTGCAACTCCTCTGATGCTAAGATGACTTAAAACCACCTCCCCCTCCCATTCCCTCCTCCAGTCTGTCCCGTTTAAAGTCTCACTGTGCGTTTCTTGCAACATTGCTATATTTACTCCTTTAAGCTTTAAAAACTCAAAAAGGCAAGCCCTCTTCTTCACATCTCTACCACCATTTATATTAAGAGTGGAGATTTTAAAATTACTCATTAGGTCACATGTGAGGAGAGAGACACAAAAAAAAAACGACACAAAAATGAAGACCGACAGCAGACGGACTGTCTTACATTCGCTGACTTTCTCCATCATTTAAAAGCTCAGTTTTGATCCTCACAACCAGTTTCTTTAATCTGAAAAACTCTGGTAGTGTGAAGCCTTCCTCACCTCTAAGATTCATCTGAGCTCGTATTGAGATCAGTAACACACTTTTGTTCTCAAAATAGTCTTCAAGTTTTATATTTTTGTTGTTTTTTGTTTTCTGAAGGAACTCTCTTATTTGTTGTACCTGGTACAGTTCTTCCTGCACCGACCCAACATTAACCTGTGAGTCAGTAAGAGGCTGACTGACTGCAGTACAGTCCTCTTCCTCCATCTCCTCTTTCCCATCCTCCTCCACCTCTTCTGCTTCCCCCTCTTCCTCTTCCTCCTCCCCTTCCTCCTCTCTCACTGACATTTTTTTGGCCTGAGAACCACTATTCTTGTTCTTTTGTTTTCTTTTCTTTGCAGACATTTTTAGAACATTACCAGTGTCACTCAAAACATCCTCATCATTCCTCTCTACGTCAACTGCTGCGACTGCAGGGACAACAGCTATCTCAGCTTCAGCTGATTTGTCGATCTCACCTGTCTGTTCCCTACACACACCCTCACCTGAATTTTTTTTTTCTTTTTCTTTTTCTTCACCCACTACACTTTTTCCTGCCTCACACACACCTACATTACTCTTCCCTCCTACTTCATTCACACAAATACCCAGTGTATCTACAGTACTCACCCTGTGCATCTGGTCAGACACGGCATCCCCACGCCGCTGTGCAGCGTGCGGAGTGGTCATCGGGCGCTCGGAGGCGGCAGCCAGCCCCGCGGCAGGGCAGGCCCTCACCGTGTGTCCCACCCAGGGCATGAAATTGGCACCCGCCCACCCGCCAAATGCGGGTAACTTTTGTGATTGGCGGGTGAAACTGTCAATCTACCTGCCACGTTGGCGGGTAGCCAATAAGACAACACAACACTGAGCAAGTGTTGTTGTTGTTGACCAATCACGTAGCCTATTGTTTTTGTTAAGCAAGCCCTGGCGTGAAGAGGTCGCCGGCTGTAGAGCAACAAAAAGAGGATGAGGAGGACGATTAAAAAAAAATAAATAAAAAAAGACGTTTTAATACTAAGTGGAAAGGGATGGCAAGGTTTGCGACTGGTTGGTGTACGACGTCACAACAGAGGAGATGCACTGTCGGGATTGTCGTATGTATGGCTCGGAGAAAGCGAGGTCAAACCCATTTGTAATAGGGACAAAAAACTTGAAGTTAGAGGCAATTGAGGACCACGGGTCCTCAAAAAGCCACTTGCACACGCTCAGCTGTAAAGTGGGGAAGACGGCTCCCCCAGAGCAGATAGCTATGAAAACAGCACAGTTGGAGAGGATGGAGCTCCTGTTAGGGACGTCCACGCAATCGGAAAGAAAATGAGACCCTTCTCCGACTACGTGTGGATGTGCGAGTAAGTACCAACCTGCTTTAACGTTAGTAGATAACTAAAGTACAGCAAAATGCAATGACTGCTTTGTTATCGTTACAATTTAGCTGTTAAAAATAGTCTTTTGATATAAATGTAATGTTTATTGTTAATCTAAAATTAAAAAAAAAAGTTGAACCTGGATACACTACAGTGACTAATGGATTGCAGTTCGGTGGATTGCAGTCATTATGAAGGTCTAGTCATAAATGAGATTGGTGAAGTTGGTTAATAACTTGACAGCACTTTAATGTGTATTCTGTACAAGTTCAAGGACCATTCTTATGCATTTTCTGAGTCGTTCACCTTTTTATTTTAGGCACAAAAAAATTTTGGCTGGTAAAAAAACACTTTGGCAGGTGGATTTCAAAATCCACCTGCCAAAGTGGTTGGTGGCCAAAAAAGTTAACTTCAGGCCCTGGTCCCACCTCTCCACAACCAAAACATTTCATCCCTGATGAGGTTGCAAAAATCACGTATTCATAATCATCTACCTTGACATGGAAGCGGAGGTTGAGCTCCTCATCCCGATGGTTCAGTATCATATACAGCTGTCTGCGGTGAGACACTACGTGCTTCAACAACGGAGATTTACATCCAGACAAGATCTTTTTAACGGGAGAAACTATCTTCCCGTGTCTGGACAACTCTCTGCTGAGAAAGCCATCAGAGATGAAAGGTGGGACGTTGGACAGGACTACCTTCATGGCTGGTTGTGTGAGCGGTAGCACCTGTACAAACGTTTCACTCACGGTGATGCCTGCCTCGATGACTTGGTTCACCTTGTCCTCCCGGTCCAGGAAGATGACCACCGCGCCGTTCATCCGAGCGGCCGACTTAATGCTACCGTGCCCGACCTTTTCCCCCACAGCTAACCCAATGTCCTCCACGCTACACGGAAAACTAGGACAGATCTTAATGCCATGTTTTCTCGTGAGCGTGGAGAACCCCTCTCCATTCACCATGGCGGCTGCACACGCCAACCGGCGAGACGCCGGCAGGAGACAAAACCACCCAAACAAACCAAACTAACCACCAAAAAGTACTACAAATTAAAGATAAAGTGACCTATACCATTAAACTAACCACAACTAAATGAAATTATCAATAACAAAACAAAGAAAAGTAAGAAAAACTACAAAACGCTGCAGCTCACTCACACACTCACACACTCAGCTCTGACTCAGATAGAGAGACACAGAGAGAGAGAGAGAGACAGAGAGAGAGAGAGAGAGAGAGATATAGAGACAGAGAGAGACAGAGAGAGAGAGAGAGAGAGAGAGATAGAGACAGAGAGAGAGAGAGAGAGAGACAGAGAGAGAGAGAGAGAGAGAGAGAGAGGAGGGGAGAGAGAGGTGCGCACATAAAAGTTAAAACATTTAGAGACCGCCATCCCCGTTAGCATTCCTTGATGGATATATTTATGAAATATATAGATTGTAATGGGAGGGAATTACATATTGGCTTCTTGAGCCGTGTGTTGCCCTTGCGCACATCAGTTTGAATTGTGTTTTTATATATTTTTTTATTTGCTCTCACGAGGGCTTCTCACTGCTAGGGTTGCAACTGAAAAAATAGGCTAAAGCAACGGCAGTTTATGGAAAGGACAAGTGTAATGATATTTTTTTGCAAGCTTTCCTTCCTGTTTTAGGAAGTGGCGACTGTATTGCGTTTTGCCTGTAAAACAGTGTCTGTGTTCTACATATTTATGTAGAATTATAGTTTGCTCTTCTCATATAAAATATGCGGCTCTGGTAGATGTTTGCGATTGGTCGTGCTGTGCAAACACCGCCTCTTTTATGTGAACGCGCGAGTTGCTGGATTGGGAAACCCTGGGTTGAGTGAATTAGTTGTTAACCAGCGGCGTGACACAGCTTATGCGGGACCGCAGTTGTTAAGGTTAGTGAAGCCGGGTAACTGAAAGAAATCCAGGGCATGTTGATCTGGATTCTTAGTACAGGCCTCTGTTGTTACACAAAATCCTGGTTATTTCAGTGCATGTTTTTTGTTAACGTTATGGAACTTGCACAATGCGACTGACGAGTCTGATAGGCGGTTAATGTTACACCATTGTCCACAGCAGGTTGACGTCGGGTTTCTTTTTTCCAAAAGTTGATTTGGGCTAAACTTTTTGCCACAGGCATTCAAAACAAACGGAAAGACCTGCGTTTTTACCAGACTGAGTGACGAGCAACGACAGACTCAGTGGGTTTGTGAATGAATGTTCAGTCAGCTGGTGTCTCACTGTATTGGCATTATATACGTCCGTACTATGTTTCTCTTTATCAAATCGCCTGAAAACGACACCAGGCTGCTGCACTATAACCATTCAGACGTCTACAAACATCAGACTGCTTGCTTGTAACTCAACATTTCTCAGTTCTTGGCTGAATTTATTGGAACCACTTACTAGGGATGCACCGATCCAACGTTTTCAGTCCGGATACCGATGCCTGGGCTTTGTGTATCTGTCGATACCCGATACCGATACCGTTGTTGAATTAATAATAAACTGTATACCTTCTACCTTATACTTTCCTTCCACCATGTGGAAGAGACTAAAGGCACCAGACTTTCCTAACTAAACATTACTTTCCTAACTAAGACAAAATAACATAGATGTAATGTATTGAATTCTTATTTATTTGTTATTTAAAAAACAATTGTGCATTCAAATCGAAAATAGAATGTAAGCAAACTTCTTAAAATAAATTTAAATAAATAAAATGTAAGGGTGCTCCGATCAGGATTTTTGGGGCCGATCACCGATTGTTGGGAGTAGTATCGACCGATGCAGATCACCGATCATCGGGTCTATTTGAAACCTTCTATTTATCATGTCATATATTTATCATATATTAATTTTAATATTCTTAACAACAATGTATAAGTATTAACATTAACAGAAGATAATGTATTGTGAATTGTCAACGGTTTACTTTTATTGACAGGAAACGTTCAACATTCCACTTCCTCTGTTAGAAACACACCTTAAACAGCTTAGAGCTTAACATAGAGCTAAAGCCTTATGCACTATCATATTTTAAATTGCTTTATTAAATTATTTTTTTTATTATTAATACAATTTATTTATTATGTGTCAGTAGCTTGTTGATCTTTACATTGCTAGTTCATTTCCTATCCTGGCCTGGGACACACATTCATACGGTTTGATAAAGGACTTATTGGACTTTAACTTATTGATCTACAATAACGAGTGTAGCTCATGGATGTATTAAGTGTAGCTGTCCTCAATTTAGGTCGTCCTGTACGTCTCCTCTCCAGTTCTTCCTGCAACCACCGTGTGTGTGTGTGTGTGTGTGTGTGTGTGTGTGTGTGTCGTCAGTGCGGGGTAGAACTGAGCAGCAGAGAGCCAACAGGATTAAAACAGCATCAGCTTTCAAGCGACTTCAACATCGTTCCAGTCTACATTGACGTTAAAATGTCTACAGGTCGGCAGGACGGTCTGAAATGTTTTACACGGTCTTTCGCTGTACGTTTTGTCAATGCGCAACTTGTTCGAAAAGTACCTTATCTTTTTCTTTATTTCGCCCTCAACAGCTTGTACATCCATAGCTACTGCTGACTCCGCGGCGGGTCTCTTAACACCGGGGATATGTCGCCACATTTTTTAACAGATCATTTTCCTTTCGTCTGTACCTCTGCTCAGCTAGCTAGCTACATGGCGTCCCGGACTAGCGCTGAAAACTAGCTACTCGACTATGTGTTGTCAAAGCCCCGGCTGTGAACGGTTTCATTTCCTGTAAGTTCTTCACAATAAAAGTCCACCGTTATTTTGGTATTTGAATGTTTTTATTATGAAGCAGCAAAATCCGGAAATGTTGGGGATTCATTAGCAGTAACGTAACGCGACTCCTATAAGCATTGTCCATTGTTACTTAGCAACAGCATTCTTTGACAAAAACTGTCCAATCCATTACAAGGATACAAGGCTAATGTCCCACCCTGGTTCCGAGGCACTTTTTTTGACCAACTCGGTCAACTGATCAGTCCAACTGCTTGTTCTGCCAACGGTCAGCCGTCTGGTTGGTGTGTAACTTAGCTGCATATAGAACATTTTCTCACGAGTGGTGCGTCATCTGATCGGCCTTTATGGAGACCACCGATCAAACTATTTAAAGCTTTTATCGGCCGATAAAGATCGGTGCCCGATCAATCGGAGCACCCTTAATAAAATGTAGAAGTAGAAGCAAAATAGTGAATACTCTTCCAGCATGCGACACACGTGCTGCTGATGAATGACGTAGCATGTGCTGCGACAAAAAAAAAAAAAAAAAAAAAAAAAAACCGGAGCAATTTTGTCAGTATTGGGGCTGGTATCCGATCTTAATATCGGACTGGTGCACCCCTACCGCTTACGCGTCCGTGCGACCGACACACATGCGCAGCTGTCAGAGCCTGTCCACCTGCGAGGCAGTCAGCTGTGTCTGCCTGGCATACTCTGTGTGTAGGACGGCCAATTTAACCAACCAGTCCTTATCGATAAAGTGGCATGTGTCACGTAGCTCTCCTCTGTGAGCAACGTTCAACTGAGAGCCACGAACTTAGCAGAAAACGAGTTAAAACACAAGTTAGCTAGCAGTTAGGAAAGATTGTATAGCTTATTTTTTAATTACCTTTTTATTTTTGTTTTGATAGTGTTGTTTTTAACTGTTGAACTCATAGTTTTAATCGGTCGAAATTCTTATTTTCGGTTAACGGTTAAAACGTTAATCATTAACATCCCTAGACACTACTGATACATGTACTACTGAGTAATGTCAGATTCTGAATCTAAAAGGCAAGCAGAGTTTTTGATGCACCTCCCCCTTCCTCTCTTCCATTCCTTCTTTTCCCCCAATTCCTTCTTCCCTTTCACTTCGTCAGGTAAACAACTGAGTCTGCAGTGGAATGTCGTTATTGTACTGCGATGGTGGTATAGTGGTGAGCATAGCTGCCTTCCAAGCAGTTGACCCGGGTTCGATTCCCGGCCATCGCAAACATTTTCTTCTGAAGAATGTTTGCTGTAGACCAACTGATTGGTCAGATCCAAAACCTGAGGGGGAGGTGTAGTTGGGAAAAACCTGACTGGAGTTTGCTGGGAACATAGCTGCAAAGATATTTTTAAAGTACAATTTTCTTGTTGTCCTAATTGATACACCAAAAAGTCTGTGTGTAGTCAGAGATGTGCTTATTGTGAAAGGTGTAGTAGCAAGAGTTGTCGTGGCCGAGTGGTTAAGGCGATGGATTAGAAATCCATTGGGGTCTCCCCGCGCAGGTTATTCAGGTTTCCGGTTAGGAATCCTGCCGACAATGGTTGGTTTTAAGTTCTGTACAAGTAGCTCAGGGTTCAAAAGTAGCACCGTCTTCTAGCCAACATCTAGTTAAACATGCAATTGTCTGGTAGATTTGCTTCACTCACCAGTAGGCCTCTACTGAATACCATTTCTTGAGCGTAGGTTGTTTTCAACAGTGAATATTCAAAGCTTCGGTGGCGGGGGCAGCGGTGGGGGAAAAAAGAGAGAAAATAAAAGGCGATGAAGCAACGTGCCTTGTTATTGCAGGACACAGTTACCAGAGGCCTGTCCTACGAAGCAAGATTTGGCATTAACGAGGTAACTTCAGGTTCAACCCAAGGTTTTCTGTATCACGACGGAGGATCACTTGTTACCGGGTTCAGTCGCCGTGGTAACTTATGCTGAACACCTAACCTGGTCGGGAGCAGGTTAAGTTGGAGATTAGAGATCAACCGGTGTAAAAGCACCGCCTACTGACCAATCAATACTCGATTGATAACGGCGTCACCGTTCTTAGAAGATCAGGCGGAGCTCGGTGCGCAGAGAGAGAGAGAGAGAGAGAGACAGAGAGAGAGAGAGAGAGACAGAGAGAGAGAGACAGAGAGAGAGAGAGACAGAGAGAGAGAGACAGAGACAGAGAGAGACAGAGAGACAGAGAGAGAGAGAGACAGAGAGAGACAGAGAGACAGAGAGAGAGAGAGAGAGAGAGACAGAGAGAGAGAGAGACAGAGAGAGAGAGGAGGGGAGAGAGAGGTGCGCACATAAAAGTTAAAACATTTAGAGACCGCCATCCCCGTTAGCATTCCTTGATGGATATATTTATGAAATATATAGATTGTAATGGGAGGGAATTACATATTGGCTTCTTGAGCCGTGTGTTGCCCTTGCGCACATCAGTTTGAAATGTGTTTTTATGTATTTTTTATTTGCTCTCACGAGGGCTTCTCACTGCTAGGGTTGCAACTGAAAAAATAGGCTAAAGCAACGGCAGTTTATGGAAAGGACAAGTGTAATGATATTTTTTGCAAGCTTTCCTTCCTGTTTTAGGAAGTGGCGACTGTATTGCGTTTTGCCTGTAAAACCTGAGGGGGAGGTGTAGTTGGGAAAAACCTGACTGGAGTTTGCTGGGAACATAGCTGCAAAGATATTTTTTTTATATTTTATTCAGCCATGTTTCCACAAAAACAAAAACACAGCAGTCTCTGAACTTGGGTTGGGAGTTTTGTTGAAGTTGGTTGTAGTCCAATTTGTTGTCTAATGAGCGGACATTTGCAAGCAGGATGGATGGGACAGGTGGCCGGCTAGCGTTAGCTTTCCACCTAGCTCGAACTCCTGCCCTCATTCCGCGTTTCCGCTTTCTTGCACACTGCTTTCAATGTCCCCTTCCCCGGCTAGCGGCATCAAGCGACACCGCAGGCTGAGGTGCTGGTCTCCGTGAAGCTCACGTAGTGTGTTGAGTAGTCTGTCTGTAATAAAGTTTCCTGCATATTCTCTGATCTGTACCGATGTATCCTGGTGGTACACATGTGCAGTAGTTTGAATGCACATAATTGCAAGGTTGCTGCTGAAAAAGTCTTTGCCATACAAACATTTTACATTCTACTGCAGCAGCTGCTCCGGCCGGCTCTCCTCGCTGTATTGCGGCTCGTACAGGTAGCCACCAGCATTGGATTTGTGCACCAGATCTTCAAAATCCCCTTCTGCCATATCATCTCAAAAAAAAAATTAAAAAAAATTCCTACCTATCCCTTGCTGCCACTAGGAAAAAAATAAAAATAAAAAATTTAATAAATTCCCTACCGACCCATGACCTCAACTGACAACCAACAGGAACCAAACATTTTTTTTTTTAGGCCTTCCCTTTGTAGTGATTTTTTACAGTAACTTTATGGAACTCGCACAATGCGACTGATGAGTCTGATAGGCGGTTAATATTACATCATTGTCCACAGCAGGTTGACGTTGGGTTGCGTTTCTCCAAAAGATGATTTGGACTAAACTCTGTGCCGCAGGCATTCAAAACAAACGGAAAGCGACGACAGACGCAGTGGGTGTGTGAATGAATGCTCACTCAGCCAATGTCTCACTGTATTGAATATTGTATAGCCTATTTTTCTTTTACAATGCAAAAACCTTTTTTAATTACCTTTTTATTTTTGTTTTGATAGTGTTGTTTTTAACTGTTGAACTCATAGTTTTAATCGGTCGAAATTCTTATTTTCGGTTAACGGTTAAAACGTTAATCATTAACATCCCTAGACACTACTGATACATGTACTACTGAGTAATTGTCAGGGTTTTGGTATTATGTTCTGTTTCCTGTTTTATTTTGTAGTCTGTCTGGTCTCCCTTGTCTTGTCTAGCTTCTTCCTGTCTTTGTTGGTTTCCCGCCTTGTTTGATTGTTTTGCCCCACCCTGATGTGTTCCACCTGTTTGTATCACCTGTCCCTTGTTAGTGTTCATTACCCTGTGTATTTAGTCTCTCTGTTTCCCTTGTCTGTTGTGGGATTCTTGTTTTTCTGTTAGTGTGGTTTCCCCCAGTGTTTCATGTCGTGGGTTGCTTTAGTGTTTTCTTCATTTTAATAAATCTCTAGTTTGAACTGCATTTGGGTCCTACCCTTCTCTACACGTTGACAGTAATGTCAGATTCTGAATCTAAAAGGCAAGCAGAGTTTTTGATGCACCTCCCCCTTCCTCTCCTCCATTCCTCCTTTTTTCCCCCAATTCTTTCTTCCCTTTCACTTCGTCAGGTAAACAACTGAGTCTGCAGTGGAATGTCATTATTGTACTGCGATGGTGGTATAGTGGTGAGCATACCACTATACCACCACTACATCGCAAACATTTTCTTCTGAAGAATGTTTTCTGTAGACCCACTGATTGGTCAGATCCAAAACCTGAGGGGGAGGTGTAGTTGGGAAAAACCTGACTGGAGTTTGCTGGGAACATAGCTGCAAAGATATTTCTAAGGTACAAATGTGGGACTTTAATTTTGGTCATTGTCCTAATTGATACACCAAAAAGTCTGTGTGTAGTCAGAGTTGTGCTTATTGTGCAATGTGTAGAACTGTGAGTTGTCGTGGCCGAGTGGTTAAGGCGATGGACTAGAAATCCATTGGGGTCTCCCCGCGCAAGTTCGAATCCTGCCGACAACGGTTGGTTTTTAAGTTCTGTCTGCTAAATTGTTAAAACTCGATCAGTACAAGTAGCTCAGGGTTCAAAAGTAGCACCGTCTTCTAGCCAACATCTAGTTAAATATGCAATTGTCTGGTAGATTTGCTTCACTCACCAGTAGGCCTGTACTGAATACCATTTCTTGAGCTTAGGTGTTTTTTTAACTGTGAATATTCAAAGCTTCGGTGGCGGGGGCAGCGGTGGGGGAAACCAACATTTCCGAGGGTCGGCTCTGCAGTTTTGTTGAAATCACAGTGAGTCAGGGCAATGTCGATAAAGTGGTTTCAAGTGTGGTTACAGTTTTTCAAAATTTCACGCAGACAGCTTTTGCTGCAATATGATATTAATTAGGGGTGGAACGGTACACTGAAGTCACGGTTCGGTTCATACCTCGGTTCAGACATCATGGTTCGGTACAATGGAAGGAAAAGCATAACAAAAATACAAAAGGCAATTTTTTTTATTGTGCATGTCTCAGGCTGTACCACCTAGTGTCCTCCAGTCTGTCCCCTGAGCTAGCTGTCTCAGGCTGTACCACCTAGTGTCCTCCAGTCTCTCCCATGAGCTAGCTGTCTCAGGCTGTACCACCTAGTGTCCTCCAGTCTCTCCCCTGAGCTAGCTGTAACAGGCTGTACCACCTAGTGTCCTCCAGTCTGTCCCCTGAGCTAGCTGTCTCAGGCTGTACCACCTAGTGTCCTCCAGTCTGTCCCCTGAGCTAGCTGTCTCAGGCTGTACCACCTAGTGTCCTCCAGTCTCTCCCCTGAGCTAGCTGTCGCAGGCTGTACCACCTAGTGTCCTCCAGTCTCTCCCCTGAGCTAGCTGTCTCAGGCTGTACCACCTAGTGTCCTCCAGTCTCTCCCCTGATCTAGCTGTCTCAGGCTGTACCACCTAGTGTCCTCCAGTCTGTCCCCTGAGCTAGCTGTAACAGCTTGAAGTGTATAAAGTAAGATGTAAACAGTAAACAATAAGTAGGCTACCCCACATCATCTCCAGACTCCATCTGGAACTTGTAAACAAAATAAGACAATCAGCTAGTAGTGTGATATGGGAGACAAGCGCTGCTCTCATATGTGAACGCACAGAGCAGGGGTGTTAAAAGAGCATCTTCGGTTACACAGAGCAGTTGACGAATTGTGGCGTTAGCTTCACACACTAACAGCGGAGCTAGCAGCAAACAGCGAAGCTAGCAGCAAACAGCGATGCTAACGGCGGAGCTAACAGCTAACGGCAGAGCTAAAAGCGGAGTTCTCCATTAGTTCAATGTTGACAACAGGGCAGTCACCAAGTTTATTGTTAAAGGTTTGTGTCATTATGCAGTTTGACCTAAAAAGTCTTTGTTGTTTACATTCCTTTGCATTTTAGTTCAATATTAGCCTGTACACAATGTCATTTGTTTATTTATTTATTATTTATAATATGTTCATGTTGGGGCAAAAAGGTTTCTCTTCTTTTGTTAATTTTGGCCAAGTTCAGATTGATACTAATCCTGAGTATCTGACTGGCGTACCTTATCCAAAAGCCCAACTAGTTTTATTAATGTTACTGTGAGTAAGCAGTGTTACCAGAATTTTATTTTTTAATTTCAATAACCATTTTGATTCACAATTAAGGTGGAAAATAAAAGTTTTGTGTTTAATGTATTTTTGTTGATGTTGAAATGGATTTTACAACATATGGTATCCAAAAAAGTATCGTTAAGGAACCGGCATCGAAACTGAGGTATCGAAATTGGCACCGGATCGAAAGATTTTGAGTGATGCCCACTCCTAAGATCTACATAAGAGTGACATGTCATGAACACATGACACAGTCATTGCACATGAACCCTAACCCTAACTCTAACCCTAACCATAACTTGTCATGACAAAAATCGAATGACACTTACTAAAAGAAGCGTTATGTCATAAACGTTTATGACTTGTTTATAATGTTTATGACATGTTCATGACAGTGTCATGTCACTCTTATGTAGATACCTTCAAGTAAAGTGTAACCGTATAACCATTCAGACGTCTACAAACATCAGACTGCTTGCTTGTAACTCAACATTTCTCAGTTCTTGGCTGAGGTGGACGACATAGCGCTGCATTAATTAGATACCTACCCATCAAATGAATATTTGAATATTTGGATTCAGCCCTACTCACCAGCCAAAAACAAACAATGGTAATCTATTGAGTGGCTGGTAAAATTTGAACATTCACTAGCCATTTGGCTGCTGGATGAAAAGGTTAATTTTGAATCCCGTTTACAATGCAGCTGCT
The DNA here is from genome assembly GCA_023566125.1 of Zingel zingel. Taxonomy (NCBI): domain Eukaryota; kingdom Metazoa; phylum Chordata; class Actinopteri; order Perciformes; family Percidae; genus Zingel; species Zingel zingel. The sequence goes on along the minus strand of CM042335.1, from coordinate 25,134,078 downwards.
TCCAAACTACTAGGGATGCTAATTAAGTTGTTTTTTTCTGACCAATAGCCGACCCTCGTTAACTGATCATTAACTATTAACCAACAAGCAGGCAAAGGAGTCACAGATCATCTGTCCAGGACCGTCGGACACACTTTCTGTGTTCTGCAAACAGCTGCACACTTGAAACCATCGCGCAGCTACGATGTTCCAAGCATTGTCGTGGACACATGTAGCCACTTAATTGGAACTGCTTACGCGTCCGTGCGACCGACACACATGCGCAGCTGTCAGAGCCTGTCCACCTGCGAGGCAGTCAGCTGTGTCTGCCTGGCATACTCTGTGTGTAGGACGGCCAATTTAACCAACCAGTCCTTATCGATAAAGTGGCATGTGTCACGTAGCTCTCCTCTGTGAGCAACGTTCAACTGAGAGCCACGAACTTAGCAGAAAACGAGTTAAAACACAAGTTAGCTAGCAGTTAGGAAAGATTGTATAGCCTATTTTTTAATTACCTTTTTATTTTTGTTTTGATGGTGTTGTTTTTAACTGTTGAACTCATAGTGTTGTTTTTATATTTTATTCAGCCATGTTTCCACAAAAACAAAAACACAGCAGTCTCTGAACTTGGGTTGGGAGTTTTGTTGAAGTTGGTTGTAGTCCAATTTGTTGTCTAATGAGCGGACATTTGCAAGCAGGATGGATGGGACAGGTGGCCGGCTAGCGTTAGCTTTCCACCTAGCTCGAACTCCTGCCCTCATTCCGCGTTTCCGCTTTCTTGCACACTGCTTTCAATGTCCCCTTCCCCGGCTAGCGGCATCAAGCGACACCGCAGGCTGAGGTGCTGGTCTCCGTGAAGCTCACGTAGTGTGTTGAGTAGTCTGTCTGTAATAAAGTTTCCTGCATATTCTCTGATCTGTACCGATGTATCCTGGTGGTACACATGTGCAGTAGTTTGAATGCACATTGGTCAGATCCAAAACCTGAGGGGGAGGTGTAGTTGGGAAAAACCTGACTGGAGTTTGCTGGGAACATAGCTGCAAAGCTACTTCTAAGGTACAAATGTGGGACTTTAATTTTGGTCATTGTCCTAATTGATACACCAAAAAGTCTGTGTGTAGTCAGAGTTGTGCTTATTGTGCAATGTGTAGAACTGTGAGTTGTCGTGGCCGAGTGGTTAAGGCGATGGACTAGAAATCCATTGGGGTCTCCCCGCGCAGGTTCGAATCCTGCCGACAACGGTTGGTTTTTAAGTTCTGTCTGCTAAATTGTTAAAACTCGATCAGACAAGTAGCTCGGGGTTCAAAAGTAGCACCGTCTTCTAGCCAACATCTAGTTAAATATGCAATTGTCTGGTAGATTTGCTTCACTCACCAGTAGGCCTGTACTGAATACCATTTCTTGAGCTTAGGTGTTTTTTTAACTGTGAATATTCAAAGCTTCGGTGGCGGGGGCAGCGGTGGGGGAAACCAACATTTCCGAGGGTCGGCTCTGCAGTTTTGTTGAAATCACAGTGAGTCAGGGCAATGTCGATAAAGTGGTTTCAAGTGTGGTTACAGTTTTTCAAAATTTCACGCAGACAGCTTTTGCTGCAATATGATATTAATTAGGGGTGGAACGGTACACTGAAGTCACGGTTCGGTTCATACCTCGGTTCAGACATCATGGTTCGGTACAATGGAAGGAAAAGCATAACAAAAATACAAAAGGCAATTTTTTTTATTGTGCATGTCTCAGGCTGTACCACCTAGTGTCCTCCAGTCTGTCCCCTGAGCTAGCTGTCTCAGGCTGTACCACCTAGTGTCCTCCAGTCTCTCCCATGAGCTAGCTGTCTCAGGCTGTACCACCTAGTGTCCTCCAGTCTCTCCCCTGAGCTAGCTGTAACAGGCTGTACCACCTAGTGTCCTCCAGTCTGTCCCCTGAGCTAGCTGTCTCAGGCTGTACCACCTAGTGTCCTCCAGTCTGTCCCCTGAGCTAGCTGTCTCAGGCTGTACCACCTAGTGTCCTCCAGTCTCTCCCCTGAGCTAGCTGTCGCAGGCTGTACCACCTAGTGTCCTCCAGTCTCTCCCCTGAGCTAGCTGTCTCAGGCTGTACCACCTAGTGTCCTCCAGTCTCTCCCCTGATCTAGCTGTCTCAGGCTGTACCACCTAGTGTCCTCCAGTCTGTCCCCTGAGCTAGCTGTAACAGCTTGAAGTGTATAAAGTAAGATGTAAACAGTAAACAATAAGTAGGCTACCCCACATCATCTCCAGACTCCATCTGGAACTTGTAAACAAAATAAGACAATCAGCTAGTAGTGTGATATGGGAGACAAGCGCTGCTCTCATATGTGAACGCACAGAGCAGGGGTGTTAAAAGAGCATCTTCGGTTACACAGAGCAGTTGACGAATTGTGGCGTTAGCTTCACACACTAACAGCGGAGCTAGCAGCAAACAGCGAAGCTAGCAGCAAACAGCGATGCTAACGGCGGAGCTAACAGCTAACGGCAGAGCTAAAAGCGGAGTTCTCCATTAGTTCAATGTTGACAACAGGGCAGTCACCAAGTTTATTGTTAAAGGTTTGTGTCATTATGCAGTTTGACCTAAAAAGTCTTTGTTGTTTACATTCCTTTGCATTTTAGTTCAATATTAGCCTGTACACAATGTCATTTGTTTATTTATTTATTATTTATAATATGTTCATGTTGGGGCAAAAAGGTTTCTCTTCTTTTGTTAATTTTGGCCAAGTTCAGATTGATACTAATCCTGAGTATCTGACTGGCGTACCTTATCCAAAAGCCCAACTAGTTTTATTAATGTTACTGTGAGTAAGCAGTGTTACCAGAATTTTATTTTTTAATTTCAATAACCATTTTGATTCACAATTAAGGTGGAAAATAAAAGTTTTGTGTTTAATGTATTTTTGTTGATGTTGAAATGGATTTTACAACATATGGTATCCAAAAAAGTATCGTTAAGGAACCGGCATCGAAACTGAGGTATCGAAATTGGCACCGGATCGAAAGATTTTGAGTGATGCCCACTCCTAAGATCTACATAAGAGTGACATGTCATGAACACATGACACAGTCATTGCACATGAACCCTAACCCTAACTCTAACCCTAACCATAACTTGTCATGACAAAAATCGAATGACACTTACTAAAAGAAGCGTTATGTCATAAACGTTTATGACTTGTTTATAATGTTTATGACATGTTCATGACAGTGTCATGTCACTCTTATGTAGATACCTTCAAGTAAAGTGTAACCGTATAACCATTCAGACGTCTACAAACATCAGACTGCTTGCTTGTAACTCAACATTTCTCAGTTCTTGGCTGAGGTGGACGACATAGCGCTGCATTAATTAGATACCTACCCATCAAATGAATATTTGAATATTTGGATTCAGCCCTACTCACCAGCCAAAAACAAACAATGGTAATCTATTGAGTGGCTGGTAAAATTTGAACATTCACTAGCCATTTGGCTGCTGGATGAAAAGGTTAATTTTGAATCCCGTTTACAATGCAGCTGCTTCCAAACTACTAGGGATGCTAATTAAGTTGTTTTTTTCTGACCAATAGCCGACCCTCGTTAACTGATCATTAACTATTAACCAACAAGCAGGCAAAGGAGTCACAGATCATCTGTCCAGGACCGTCGGACACACTTTCTGTGTTCTGCAAACAGCTGCACACTTGAAACCATCGCGCAGCTACGATGTTCCAAGCATTGTCGTGGACACATGTAGCCACTTAATTGGAACTGCTTACGCGTCCGTGCGACCGACACACATGCGCAGCTGTCAGAGCCTGTCCACCTGCGAGGCAGTCAGCTGTGTCTGCCTGGCATACTCTGTGTGTAGGACGGCCAATTTAACCAACCAGTCCTTATCGATAAAGTGGCATGTGTCACGTAGCTCTCCTCTGTGAGCAACGTTCAACTGAGAGCCACGAACTTAGCAGAAAACGAGTTAAAACACAAGTTAGCTAGCAGTTAGGAAAGATTGTATAGCCTATTTTTTAATTACCTTTTTATTTTTGTTTTGATGGTGTTGTTTTTAACTGTTGAACTCATAGTGTTGTTTTTATATTTTATTCAGCCATGTTTCCACAAAAACAAAAACACAGCAGTCTCTGAACTTGGGTTGGGAGTTTTGTTGAAGTTGGTTGTAGTCCAATTTGTTGTCTAATGAGCGGACATTTGCAAGCAGGATGGATGGGACAGGTGGCCGGCTAGCGTTAGCTTTCCACCTAGCTCGAACTCCTGCCCTCATTCCGCGTTTCCGCTTTCTTGCACACTGCTTTCAATGTCCCCTTCCCCGGCTAGCGGCATCAAGCGACACCGCAGGCTGAGGTGCTGGTCTCCGTGAAGCTCACGTAGTGTGTTGAGTAGTCTGTCTGTAATAAAGTTTCCTGCATATTCTCTGATCTGTACCGATGTATCCTGGTGGTACACATGTGCAGTAGTTTGAATGCACATTGGTCAGATCCAAAACCTGAGGGGGAGGTGTAGTTGGGAAAAACCTGACTGGAGTTTGCTGGGAACATAGCTGCAAAGCTACTTCTAAGGTACAAATGTGGGACTTTAATTTTGGTCATTGTCCTAATTGATACACCAAAAAGTCTGTGTGTAGTCAGAGTTGTGCTTATTGTGCAATGTGTAGAACTGTGAGTTGTCGTGGCCGAGTGGTTAAGGCGATGGACTAGAAATCCATTGGGGTCTCCCCGCGCAGGTTCGAATCCTGCCGACAACGGTTGGTTTTTAAGTTCTGTCTGCTAAATTGTTAAAACTCGATCAGACAAGTAGCTCGGGGTTCAAAAGTAGCACCGTCTTCTAGCCAACATCTAGTTAAATATGCAATTGTCTGGTAGATTTGCTTCACTCACCAGTAGGCCTGTACTGAATACCATTTCTTGAGCTTAGGTGTTTTTTTAACTGTGAATATTCAAAGCTTCGGTGGCGGGGGCAGCGGTGGGGAAAACCAACATTTCCGAGGGTTGGCTCTGCAGTTTTGTTGAAATCACAGTGAGTCAGGGCAATGTCGATAAAGTGGTTTCAAGTGTGGTTACAGTTTTTCAAAATTTCACGCAGACAGCTTTTGCTGCGATATGATATTAATTAGGGGTGGAACGGTACACTGAAGTCACGATTGATTTCAGTTACCCGGCTTCTCTAACCTTAACAACTGTGGTCCCGCATAAGCTATGTTATGGAACTCGCACAATGCGACTGATGAGTCTGATAGGCGGTTAATATTACATCATTGTCCACAGCAGGTTGACGTTGGGTTGCGTTTCTCCAAAAGATGATTTGGACTAAACTCTGTGCCGCAGGCATTCAAAACAAACGGAAAGCGACGACAGACGCAGTGGGTGTGTGAATGAATGCTCACTCAGCCAATGTCTCACTGTATTGAATATTGTATAGCCTATTTTTCTTTTACAATGCAAAAACCTTTTTTAATTACCTTTTTATTTTTGTTTTGATAGTGTTGTTTTTAACTGTTGAACTCATAGTTTTAATCGGTCGAAATTCTTATTTTCGGTTAACGGTTAAAACGTTAATCATTAACATCCCTAGACACTACTGATACATGTACTACTGAGTAATGTCAGATTCTGAATCTAAAAGGCAAGCAGAGTTTTTGATGCACCTCCCCCTTCCTCTCTTCCATTCCTTCTTTTCCCCCAATTCCTTCTTCCCTTTCACTTCGTCAGGTAAACAACTGAGTCTGCAGTGGAATGTCGTTATTGTACTGCGATGGTGGTATAGTGGAGAGCATAGCTGCCTTCCAAGCAGTTGACCCGGGTTCGATTCCCGGCCATCGCAAACATTTTCTTCTGAAGAATGTTTGCTGTAGACCAACTGATTGGTCAGATCCAAAACCTGAGGGGGAGGTGTAGTTGGGAAAAACCTGACTGGAGTTTGCTGGGAACATAGCTGCAAAGATATTTTTAAAGTACAATTTTCTTGTTGTCCTAATTGATACACCAAAAAGTCTGTGTGTAGTCAGAGATGTGCTTATTGTGAAAGGTGTAGTAGCAAGAGTTGTCGTGGCCGAGTGGTTAAGGCGATGGATTAGAAATCCATTGGGGTCTCCCCGCGCAGGTTATTCAGGTTTCCGGTTAGGAATCCTGCCGACAATGGTTGGTTTTAAGTTCTGTACAAGTAGCTCAGGGTTCAAAAGTAGCACCGTCTTCTAGCCAACATCTAGTTAAATATGCAATTGTCTGGTAGATTTGCTTCACTCACCAGTAGGCCTCTACTGAATACCATTTCTTGAGCGTAGGTTGTTTTCAACAGTGAATATTCAAAGCTTCGGTGGCGGGGGCAGCGGTGGGGGAAAAAAGAGAGAAAATAAAAGGCGATGAAGCAACGTGCCTTGTTATTGCAGGACACAGTTACCAGAGGCCTGTCCTACGAAGCAAGATTTGGCATTAACGAGGTAACTTCAGGTTCAACCCAAGGTTTTCTGTATCACGACGGAGGATCACTTGTTACCGGGTTCAGTCGCCGTGGTAACTTATGCTGAACACCTAACCTGGTCGGGAGCAGGTTAAGTTGGAGATTAGAGATCAACCGGTGTAAAAGCACCGCCTACTGACCAATCAATACTCGATTGATAACGGCGTCACCGTTCTTAGAAGATCAGGCGGAGCTCGGTGCGCAGAGAGAGAGAGAGAGAGAGAGAGAGAGAGAGAGAGAGACAGAGAGAGAGAGAGAGAGACAGAGAGAGAGAGACAGAGAGAGAGAGAGACAGAGAGAGAGAGACAGAGACAGAGAGAGACAGAGAGACAGAGAGAGAGAGAGACAGAGAGAGACAGAGAGACAGAGAGAGAGAGAGAGAGAGAGACAGAGAGAGAGAGAGACAGAGAGAGAGAGGAGGGGAGAGAGAGGTGCGCACATAAAAGTTAAAACATTTAGAGACCGCCATCCCCGTTAGCATTCCTTGATGGATATATTTATGAAATATATAGATTGTAATGGGAGGGAATTACATATTGGCTTCTTGAGCCGTGTGTTGCCCTTGCGCACATCAGTTTGAAATGTGTTTTTATGTATTTTTTATTTGCTCTCACGAGGGCTTCTCACTGCTAGGGTTGCAACTGAAAAAATAGGCTAAAGCAACGGCAGTTTATGGAAAGGACAAGTGTAATGATATTTTTTGCAAGCTTTCCTTCCTGTTTTAGGAAGTGGCGACTGTATTGCGTTTTGCCTGTAAAACCTGAGGGGGAGGTGTAGTTGGGAAAAACCTGACTGGAGTTTGCTGGGAACATAGCTGCAAAGATATTTTTTTTATATTTTATTCAGCCATGTTTCCACAAAAACAAAAACACAGCAGTCTCTGAACTTGGGTTGGGAGTTTTGTTGAAGTTGGTTGTAGTCCAATTTGTTGTCTAATGAGCGGACATTTGCAAGCAGGATGGATGGGACAGGTGGCCGGCTAGCGTTAGCTTTCCACCTAGCTCGAACTCCTGCCCTCATTCCGCGTTTCCGCTTTCTTGCACACTGCTTTCAATGTCCCCTTCCCCGGCTAGCGGCATCAAGCGACACCGCAGGCTGAGGTGCTGGTCTCCGTGAAGCTCACGTAGTGTGTTGAGTAGTCTGTCTGTAATAAAGTTTCCTGCATATTCTCTGATCTGTACCGATGTATCCTGGTGGTACACATGTGCAGTAGTTTGAATGCACATAATTGCAAGGTTGCTGCTGAAAAAGTCTTTGCCATACAAACATTTTACATTCTACTGCAGCAGCTGCTCCGGCCGGCTCTCCTCGCTGTATTGCGGCTCGTACAGGTAGCCACCAGCATTGGATTTGTGCACCAGATCTTCAAAATCCCCTTCTGCCATATCATCTCAAAAAAAAAATTAAAAAAAATTCCTACCTATCCCTTGCTGCCACTAGGAAAAAAATAAAAATAAAAAATTTAATAAATTCCCTACCGACCCATGACCTCAACTGACAACCAACAGGAACCAAACATTTTTTTTTTTAGGCCTTCCCTTTGTAGTGATTTTTTACAGTAACTTTATGGAACTCGCACAATGCGACTGATGAGTCTGATAGGCGGTTAATATTACATCATTGTCCACAGCAGGTTGACGTTGGGTTGCGTTTCTCCAAAAGATGATTTGGACTAAACTCTGTGCCGCAGGCATTCAAAACAAACGGAAAGCGACGACAGACGCAGTGGGTGTGTGAATGAATGCTCACTCAGCCAATGTCTCACTGTATTGAATATTGTATAGCCTATTTTTCTTTTACAATGCAAAAACCTTTTTTAATTACCTTTTTATTTTTGTTTTGATAGTGTTGTTTTTAACTGTTGAACTCATAGTTTTAATCGGTCGAAATTCTTATTTTCGGTTAACGGTTAAAACGTTAATCATTAACATCCCTAGACACTACTGATACATGTACTACTGAGTAATTGTCAGGGTTTTGGTATTATGTTCTGTTTCCTGTTTTATTTTGTAGTCTGTCTGGTCTCCCTTGTCTTGTCTAGCTTCTTCCTGTCTTTGTTGGTTTCCCGCCTTGTTTGATTGTTTTGCCCCACCCTGATGTGTTCCACCTGTTTGTATCACCTGTCCCTTGTTAGTGTTCATTACCCTGTGTATTTAGTCTCTCTGTTTCCCTTGTCTGTTGTGGGATTCTTGTTTTTCTGTTAGTGTGGTTTCCCCCAGTGTTTCATGTCGTGGGTTGCTTTAGTGTTTTCTTCATTTTAATAAATCTCTAGTTTGAACTGCATTTGGGTCCTACCCTTCTCTACACGTTGACAGTAATGTCAGATTCTGAATCTAAAAGGCAAGCAGAGTTTTTGATGCACCTCCCCCTTCCTCTCCTCCATTCCTCCTTTTTTCCCCCAATTCTTTCTTCCCTTTCACTTCGTCAGGTAAACAACTGAGTCTGCAGTGGAATGTCATTATTGTACTGCGATGGTGGTATAGTGGTGAGCATACCACTATACCACCACTACATCGCAAACATTTTCTTCTGAAGAATGTTTTCTGTAGACCCACTGATTGGTCAGATCCAAAACCTGAGGGGGAGGTGTAGTTGGGAAAAACCTGACTGGAGTTTGCTGGGAACATAGCTGCAAAGATATTTCTAAGGTACAAATGTGGGACTTTAATTTTGGTCATTGTCCTAATTGATACACCAAAAAGTCTGTGTGTAGTCAGAGTTGTGCTTATTGTGCAATGTGTAGAACTGTGAGTTGTCGTGGCCGAGTGGTTAAGGCGATGGACTAGAAATCCATTGGGGTCTCCCCGCGCAAGTTCGAATCCTGCCGACAACGGTTGGTTTTTAAGTTCTGTCTGCTAAATTGTTAAAACTCGATCAGTACAAGTAGCTCAGGGTTCAAAAGTAGCACCGTCTTCTAGCCAACATCTAGTTAAATATGCAATTGTCTGGTAGATTTGCTTCACTCACCAGTAGGCCTGTACTGAATACCATTTCTTGAGCTTAGGTGTTTTTTTAACTGTGAATATTCAAAGCTTCGGTGGCGGGGGCAGCGGTGGGGGAAACCAACATTTCCGAGGGTCGGCTCTGCAGTTTTGTTGAAATCACAGTGAGTCAGGGCAATGTCGATAAAGTGGTTTCAAGTGTGGTTACAGTTTTTCAAAATTTCACGCAGACAGCTTTTGCTGCAATATGATATTAATTAGGGGTGGAACGGTACACTGAAGTCACGGTTCGGTTCATACCTCGGTTCAGACATCATGGTTCGGTACAATGGAAGGAAAAGCATAACAAAAATACAAAAGGCAATTTTTTTTATTGTGCATGTCTCAGGCTGTACCACCTAGTGTCCTCCAGTCTGTCCCCTGAGCTAGCTGTCTCAGGCTGTACCACCTAGTGTCCTCCAGTCTCTCCCATGAGCTAGCTGTCTCAGGCTGTACCACCTAGTGTCCTCCAGTCTCTCCCCTGAGCTAGCTGTAACAGGCTGTACCACCTAGTGTCCTCCAGTCTGTCCCCTGAGCTAGCTGTCTCAGGCTGTACCACCTAGTGTCCTCCAGTCTGTCCCCTGAGCTAGCTGTCTCAGGCTGTACCACCTAGTGTCCTCCAGTCTCTCCCCTGAGCTAGCTGTCGCAGGCTGTACCACCTAGTGTCCTCCAGTCTCTCCCCTGAGCTAGCTGTCTCAGGCTGTACCACCTAGTGTCCTCCAGTCTCTCCCCTGATCTAGCTGTCTCAGGCTGTACCACCTAGTGTCCTCCAGTCTGTCCCCTGAGCTAGCTGTAACAGCTTGAAGTGTATAAAGTAAGATGTAAACAGTAAACAATAAGTAGGCTACCCCACATCATCTCCAGACTCCATCTGGAACTTGTAAACAAAATAAGACAATCAGCTAGTAGTGTGATATGGGAGACAAGCGCTGCTCTCATATGTGAACGCACAGAGCAGGGGTGTTAAAAGAGCATCTTCGGTTACACAGAGCAGTTGACGAATTGTGGCGTTAGCTTCACACGCTAACAGCGGAGCTAGCAGCAAACAGCGAAGCTAGCAGCAAACAGCGATGCTAACGGCGGAGCTAACAGCTAACGGCAGAGCTAAAAGCGGAGTTCTCCATTAGTTCAATGTTGACAACAGGGCAGTCACCAAGTTTATTGTTAAAGGTTTGTGTCATTATGCAGTTTGACCTAAAAAGTCTTTGTTGTTTACATTCCTTTGCATTTTAGTTCAATATTAGCCTGTACACAATGTCATTTGTTTATTTATTTATTATTTATAATATGTTCATGTTGGGGCAAAAAGGTTTCTCTTCTTTTGTTAATTTTGGCCAAGTTCAGATTGATACTAATCCTGAGTATCTGACTGGCGTACCTTATCCAAAAGCCCAACTAGTTTTATTAATGTTACTGTGAGTAAGCAGTGTTACCAGAATTTTATTTTTTAATTTCAATAACCATTTTGATTCACAATTAAGGTGGAAAATAAAAGTTTTGTGTTTAATGTATTTTTGTTGATGTTGAAATGGATTTTACAACATATGGTATCCAAAAAAGTATCGTTAAGGAACCGGCATCGAAACTGAGGTATCGAAATTGGCACCGGATCGAAAGATTTTGAGTGATGCCCACTCCTAAGATCTACATAAGAGTGACATGTCATGAACACATGACACAGTCATTGCACATGAACCCTAACCCTAACTCTAACCCTAACCATAACTTGTCATGACAAAAATCGAATGACACTTACTAAAAGAAGCGTTATGTCATAAACGTTTATGACTTGTTTATAATGTTTATGACATGTTCATGACAGTGTCATGTCACTCTTATGTAGATACCTTCAAGTAAAGTGTAACCGTATAACCATTCAGACGTCTACAAACATCAGACTGCTTGCTTGTAACTCAACATTTCTCAGTTCTTGGCTGAGGTGGACGACATAGCGCTGCATTAATTAGATACCTACCCATCAAATGAATATTTGAATATTTGGATTCAGCCCTACTCACCAGCCAAAAACAAACAATGGTAATCTATTGAGTGGCTGGTAAAATTTGAACATTCACTAGCCATTTGGCTGCTGGATGAAAAGGTTAATTTTGAATCCCGTTTACAATGCAGCTGCTTCCAAACTACTAGGGATGCTAATTAAGTTGTTTTTTTCTGACCAATAGCCGACCCTCGTTAACTGATCATTAACTATTAACCAACAAGCAGGCAAAGGAGTCACAGATCATCTGTCCAGGACCGTCGGACACACTTTCTGTGTTCTGCAAACAGCTGCACACTTGAAACCATCGCGCAGCTACGATGTTCCAAGCATTGTCGTGGACACATGTAGCCACTTAATTGGAACTGCTTACGCGTCCGTGCGACCGACACACATGCGCAGCTGTCAGAGCCTGTCCACCTGCGAGGCAGTCAGCTGTGTCTGCCTGGCATACTCTGTGTGTAGGACGGCCAATTTAACCAACCAGTCCTTATCGATAAAGTGGCATGTGTCACGTAGCTCTCCTCTGTGAGCAACGTTCAACTGAGAGCCACGAACTTAGCAGAAAACGAGTTAAAACACAAGTTAGCTAGCAGTTAGGAAAGATTGTATAGCCTATTTTTTAATTACCTTTTTATTTTTGTTTTGATGGTGTTGTTTTTAACTGTTGAACTCATAGTGTTGTTTTTATATTTTATTCAGCCATGTTTCCACAAAAACAAAAACACAGCAGTCTCTGAACTTGGGTTGGGAGTTTTGTTGAAGTTGGTTGTAGTCCAATTTGTTGTCTAATGAGCGGACATTTGCAAGCAGGATGGATGGGACAGGTGGCCGGCTAGCGTTAGCTTTCCACCTAGCTCGAACTCCTGCCCTCATTCCGCGTTTCCGCTTTCTTGCACACTGCTTTCAATGTCCCCTTCCCCGGCTAGCGGCATCAAGCGACACCGCAGGCTGAGGTGCTGGTCTCCGTGAAGCTCACGTAGTGTGTTGAGTAGTCTGTCTGTAATAAAGTTTCCTGCATATTCTCTGATCTGTACCGATGTATCCTGGTGGTACACATGTGCAGTAGTTTGAATGCACATTGGTCAGATCCAAAACCTGAGGGGGAGGTGTAGTTGGGAAAAACCTGACTGGAGTTTGCTGGGAACATAGCTGCAAAGCTACTTCTAAGGTACAAATGTGGGACTTTAATTTTGGTCATTGTCCTAATTGATACACCAAAAAGTCTGTGTGTAGTCAGAGTTGTGCTTATTGTGCAATGTGTAGAACTGTGAGTTGTCGTGGCCGAGTGGTTAAGGCGATGGACTAGAAATCCATTGGGGTCTCCCCGCGCAGGTTCGAATCCTGCCGACAACGGTTGGTTTTTAAGTTCTGTCTGCTAAATTGTTAAAACTCGATCAGACAAGTAGCTCGGGGTTCAAAAGTAGCACCGTCTTCTAGCCAACATCTAGTTAAATATGCAATTGTCTGGTAGATTTGCTTCACTCACCAGTAGGCCTGTACTGAATACCATTTCTTGAGCTTAGGTGTTTTTTTAACTGTGAATATTCAAAGCTTCGGTGGCGGGGGCAGCGGTGGGGAAAACCAACATTTCCGAGGGTTGGCTCTGCAGTTTTGTTGAAATCACAGTGAGTCAGGGCAATGTCGATAAAGTGGTTTCAAGTGTGGTTACAGTTTTTCAAAATTTCACGCAGACAGCTTTTGCTGCGATATGATATTAATTAGGGGTGGAACGGTACACTGAAGTCACGATTGATTTCAGTTACCCGGCTTCTCTAACCTTAACAACTGTGGTCCCGCATAAGCTATGTTATGGAACTCGCACAATGCGACTGATGAGTCTGATAGGCGGTTAATATTACATCATTGTCCACAGCAGGTTGACGTTGGGTTGCGTTTCTCCAAAAGATGATTTGGACTAAACTCTGTGCCGCAGGCATTCAAAACAAACGGAAAGCGACGACAGACGCAGTGGGTGTGTGAATGAATGCTCACTCAGCCAATGTCTCACTGTATTGACATTATGTACGGTCGGAGCCACGAACTTAGCAGAAAACGAGTTAAAACACAAGTTAGCTAGCAGTTAGGAAAGATTGTATAGCCTATTTTTTAATTACCTTTTTATTTTTGTTTTGATGGTGTTGTTTTTAACTGTTGAACTCATAGTGTTGTTTTTATATTTTATTCAGCCATGTTTCCACAAAAACAAAAACACAGCAGTCTCTGAACTTGGGTTGGGAGTTTTGTTGAAGTTGGTTGTAGTCCAATTTGTTGTCTAATGAGCGGACATTTGCAAGCAGGATGGATGGGACAGGTGGCCGGCTAGCGTTAGCTTTCCACCTAGCTCGAACTCCTGCCCTCATTCCGCGTTTCCGCTTTCTTGCACACTGCTTTCAATGTCCCCTTCCCCGGCTAGCGGCATCAAGCGACACCGCAGGCTGAGGTGCTGGTCTCCGTGAAGCTCACGTAGTGTGTTGAGTAGTCTGTCTGTAATAAAGTTTCCTGCATATTCTCTGATCTGTACCGATGTATCCTGGTGGTACACATGTGCAGTAGTTTGAATGCACATTGGTCAGATCCAAAACCTGAGGGGGAGGTGTAGTTGGGAAAAACCTGACTGGAGTTTGCTGGGAACATAGCTGCAAAGCTACTTCTAAGGTACAAATGTGGGACTTTAATTTTGGTCATTGTCCTAATTGATACACCAAAAAGTCTGTGTGTAGTCAGAGTTGTGCTTATTGTGCAATGTGTAGAACTGTGAGTTGTCGTGGCCGAGTGGTTAAGGCGATGGACTAGAAATCCATTGGGGTCTCCCCGCGCAGGTTCGAATCCTGCCGACAACGGTTGGTTTTTAAGTTCTGTCTGCTAAATTGTTAAAACTCGATCAGTACAAGTAGCTCGGGGTTCAAAAGTAGCACCGTCTTCTAGCCAACATCTAGTTAAATATGCAATTGTCTGGTAGATTTGCTTCACTCACCAGTAGGCCTGTACTGAATACCATTTCTTGAGCTTAGGTGTTTTTTTAACTGTGAATATTCAAAGCTTCGGTGGCGGGGGCAGCGGTGGGGGAAACCAACATTTCCGAGGGTTGGCTCTGCAGTTTTGTTGAAATCACAGTGAGTCAGGGCAATGTCGATAAAGTGGTTTCAAGTGTGGTTACAGTTTTTCAAAATTTCACGCAGACAGCTTTTGCTGCGATATGATATTAATTAGGGGTGGAACGGTACACTGAAGTCACGATTGATTTCAGTTACCCGGCTTCTCTAACCTTAACAACTGTGGTCCCGCATAAGCTATGTTATGGAACTCGCACAATGCGACTGATGAGTCTGATAGGCGGTTAATATTACATCATTGTCCACAGCAGGTTGACGTTGGGTTGCGTTTCTCCAAAAGATGATTTGGACTAAACTCTGTGCCGCAGGCATTCAAAACAAACGGAAAGCGACGACAGACGCAGTGGGTGTGTGAATGAATGCTCACTCAGCCAATGTCTCACTGTATTGAATATTGTATAGCCTATTTTTCTTTTACAATGCAAAAACCTTTTTTAATTACCTTTTTATTTTTGTTTTGATAGTGTTGTTTTTAACTGTTGAACTCATAGTTTTAATCGGTCGAAATTCTTATTTTCGGTTAACGGTTAAAACGTTAATCATTAACATCCCTAGACACTACTGATACATGTACTACTGAGTAATGTCAGATTCTGAATCTAAAAGGCAAGCAGAGTTTTTGATGCACCTCCCCCTTCCTCTCTTCCATTCCTTCTTTTCCCCCAATTCCTTCTTCCCTTTCACTTCGTCAGGTAAACAACTGAGTCTGCAGTGGAATGTCGTTATTGTACTGCGATGGTGGTATAGTGGTGAGCATAGCTGCCTTCCAAGCAGTTGACCCGGGTTCGATTCCCGGCCATCGCAAACATTTTCTTCTGAAGAATGTTTGCTGTAGACCAACTGATTGGTCAGATCCAAAACCTGAGGGGGAGGTGTAGTTGGGAAAAACCTGACTGGAGTTTGCTGGGAACATAGCTGCAAAGATATTTTTAAAGTACAATTTTCTTGTTGTCCTAATTGATACACCAAAAAGTCTGTGTGTAGTCAGAGATGTGCTTATTGTGAAAGGTGTAGTAGCAAGAGTTGTCGTGGCCGAGTGGTTAAGGCGATGGATTAGAAATCCATTGGGGTCTCCCCGCGCAGGTTATTCAGGTTTCCGGTTAGGAATCCTGCCGACAATGGTTGGTTTTAAGTTCTGTACAAGTAGCTCAGGGTTCAAAAGTAGCACCGTCTTCTAGCCAACATCTAGTTAAATATGCAATTGTCTGGTAGATTTGCTTCACTCACCAGTAGGCCTCTACTGAATACCATTTCTTGAGCGTAGGTTGTTTTCAACAGTGAATATTCAAAGCTTCGGTGGCGGGGGCAGCGGTGGGGGAAAAAAGAGAGAAAATAAAAGGCGATGAAGCAACGTGCCTTGTTATTGCAGGACACAGTTACCAGAGGCCTGTCCTACGAAGCAAGATTTGGCATTAACGAGGTAACTTCAGGTTCAACCCAAGGTTTTCTGTATCACGACGGAGGATCACTTGTTACCGGGTTCAGTCGCCGTGGTAACTTATGCTGAACACCTAACCTGGTCGGGAGCAGGTTAAGTTGGAGATTAGAGATCAACCGGTGTAAAAGCACCGCCTACTGACCAATCAATACTCGATTGATAACGGCGTCACCGTTCTTAGAAGATCAGGCGGAGCTCGGTGCGCAGAGAGAGAGAGAGAGAGAGAGAGAGAGAGAGAGAGAGAGAGACAGAGAGAGAGAGAGAGAGACAGAGAGAGAGAGACAGAGAGAGAGAGAGACAGAGAGAGAGAGACAGAGACAGAGAGAGACAGAGAGACAGAGAGAGAGAGAGACAGAGAGAGACAGAGAGACAGAGAGAGAGAGAGAGAGAGAGACAGAGAGAGAGAGAGACAGAGAGAGAGAGGAGGGGAGAGAGAGGTGCGCACATAAAAGTTAAAACATTTAGAGACCGCCATCCCCGTTAGCATTCCTTGATGGATATATTTATGAAATATATAGATTGTAATGGGAGGGAATTACATATTGGCTTCTTGAGCCGTGTGTTGCCCTTGCGCACATCAGTTTGAAATGTGTTTTTATGTATTTTTTATTTGCTCTCACGAGGGCTTCTCACTGCTAGGGTTGCAACTGAAAAAATAGGCTAAAGCAACGGCAGTTTATGGAAAGGACAAGTGTAATGATATTTTTTGCAAGCTTTCCTTCCTGTTTTAGGAAGTGGCGACTGTATTGCGTTTTGCCTGTAAAACCTGAGGGGGAGGTGTAGTTGGGAAAAACCTGACTGGAGTTTGCTGGGAACATAGCTGCAAAGATATTTTTTTTATATTTTATTCAGCCATGTTTCCACAAAAACAAAAACACAGCAGTCTCTGAACTTGGGTTGGGAGTTTTGTTGAAGTTGGTTGTAGTCCAATTTGTTGTCTAATGAGCGGACATTTGCAAGCAGGATGGATGGGACAGGTGGCCGGCTAGCGTTAGCTTTCCACCTAGCTCGAACTCCTGCCCTCATTCCGCGTTTCCGCTTTCTTGCACACTGCTTTCAATGTCCCCTTCCCCGGCTAGCGGCATCAAGCGACACCGCAGGCTGAGGTGCTGGTCTCCGTGAAGCTCACGTAGTGTGTTGAGTAGTCTGTCTGTAATAAAGTTTCCTGCATATTCTCTGATCTGTACCGATGTATCCTGGTGGTACACATGTGCAGTAGTTTGAATGCACATAATTGCAAGGTTGCTGCTGAAAAAGTCTTTGCCATACAAACATTTTACATTCTACTGCAGCAGCTGCTCCGGCCGGCTCTCCTCGCTGTATTGCGGCTCGTACAGGTAGCCACCAGCATTGGATTTGTGCACCAGATCTTCAAAATCCCCTTCTGCCATATCATCTCAAAAAAAAAATTAAAAAAAATTCCTACCTATCCCTTGCTGCCACTAGGAAAAAAATAAAAATAAAAAATTTAATAAATTCCCTACCGACCCATGACCTCAACTGACAACCAACAGGAACCAAACATTTTTTTTTTTAGGCCTTCCCTTTGTAGTGATTTTTTACAGTAACTTTATGGAACTCGCACAATGCGACTGATGAGTCTGATAGGCGGTTAATATTACATCATTGTCCACAGCAGGTTGACGTTGGGTTGCGTTTCTCCAAAAGATGATTTGGACTAAACTCTGTGCCGCAGGCATTCAAAACAAACGGAAAGCGACGACAGACGCAGTGGGTGTGTGAATGAATGCTCACTCAGCCAATGTCTCACTGTATTGAATATTGTATAGCCTATTTTTCTTTTACAATGCAAAAACCTTTTTTAATTACCTTTTTATTTTTGTTTTGATAGTGTTGTTTTTAACTGTTGAACTCATAGTTTTAATCGGTCGAAATTCTTATTTTCGGTTAACGGTTAAAACGTTAATCATTAACATCCCTAGACACTACTGATACATGTACTACTGAGTAATTGTCAGGGTTTTGGTATTATGTTCTGTTTCCTGTTTTATTTTGTAGTCTGTCTGGTCTCCCTTGTCTTGTCTAGCTTCTTCCTGTCTTTGTTGGTTTCCCGCCTTGTTTGATTGTTTTGCCCCGCCCTGATGTGTTCCACCTGTTTGTATCACCTGTCCCTTGTTAGTGTTCATTACCCTGTGTATTTAGTCTCTCTGTTTCCCTTGTCTGTTGTGGGATTCTTGTTTTTCTGTTAGTGTGGTTTTTCCAGTGTTTCATGTCGTGGGTTGCTTTAGTGTTTTCTTCATTTTAATAAATCTCTAGTTTGAACTGCATTTGGGTCCTACCCTTCTCTACACGTTGACAGTAATGTCAGATTCTGAATCTAAAAGGCAAGCAGAGTTTTTGATGCACCTCCCCCTTCCTCTCCTCCATTCCTCCTTTTTTCCCCCAATTCTTTCTTCCCTTTCACTTCGTCAGGTAAACAACTGAGTCTGCAGTGGAATGTCATTATTGTACTGCGATGGTGGTATAGTGGTGAGCATACCACTATACCACCACTACATCGCAAACATTTTCTTCTGAAGAATGTTTTCTGTAGACCCACTGATTGGTCAGATCCAAAACCTGAGGGGGAGGTGTAGTTGGGAAAAACCTGACTGGAGTTTGCTGGGAACATAGCTGCAAAGATATTTCTAAGGTACAAATGTGGGACTTTAATTTTGGTCATTGTCCTAATTGATACACCAAAAAGTCTGTGTGTAGTCAGAGTTGTGCTTATTGTGCAATGTGTAGAACTGTGAGTTGTCGTGGCCGAGTGGTTAAGGCGATGGACTAGAAATCCATTGGGGTCTCCCCGCGCAAGTTCGAATCCTGCCGACAACGGTTGGTTTTTAAGTTCTGTCTGCTAAATTGTTAAAACTCGATCAGTACAAGTAGCTCAGGGTTCAAAAGTAGCACCGTCTTCTAGCCAACATCTAGTTAAATATGCAATTGTCTGGTAGATTTGCTTCACTCACCAGTAGGCCTGTACTGAATACCATTTCTTGAGCTTAGGTGTTTTTTTAACTGTGAATATTCAAAGCTTCGGTGGCGGGGGCAGCGGTGGGGGAAACCAACATTTCCGAGGGTCGGCTCTGCAGTTTTGTTGAAATCACAGTGAGTCAGGGCAATGTCGATAAAGTGGTTTCAAGTGTGGTTACAGTTTTTCAAAATTTCACGCAGACAGCTTTTGCTGCAATATGATATTAATTAGGGGTGGAACGGTACACTGAAGTCACGGTTCGGTTCATACCTCGGTTCAGACATCATGGTTCGGTACAATGGAAGGAAAAGCATAACAAAAATACAAAAGGCAATTTTTTTTATTGTGCATGTCTCAGGCTGTACCACCTAGTGTCCTCCAGTCTGTCCCCTGAGCTAGCTGTCTCAGGCTGTACCACCTAGTGTCCTCCAGTCTCTCCCATGAGCTAGCTGTCTCAGGCTGTACCACCTAGTGTCCTCCAGTCTCTCC
Source organism: Zingel zingel (assembly GCA_023566125.1). NCBI lineage: Eukaryota > Metazoa > Chordata > Actinopteri > Perciformes > Percidae > Zingel > Zingel zingel. The sequence continues at coordinate 25,114,644 of CM042335.1, read as the reverse complement.
CCTGAGCTAGCTGTAACAGGCTGTACCACCTAGTGTCCTCCAGTCTGTCCCCTGAGCTAGCTGTCTCAGGCTGTACCACCTAGTGTCCTCCAGTCTGTCCCCTGAGCTAGCTGTCTCAGGCTGTACCACCTAGTGTCCTCCAGTCTCTCCCCTGAGCTAGCTGTCGCAGGCTGTACCACCTAGTGTCCTCCAGTCTCTCCCCTGAGCTAGCTGTCTCAGGCTGTACCACCTAGTGTCCTCCAGTCTCTCCCCTGATCTAGCTGTCTCAGGCTGTACCACCTAGTGTCCTCCAGTCTGTCCCCTGAGCTAGCTGTAACAGCTTGAAGTGTATAAAGTAAGATGTAAACAGTAAACAATAAGTAGGCTACCCCACATCATCTCCAGACTCCATCTGGAACTTGTAAACAAAATAAGACAATCAGCTAGTAGTGTGATATGGGAGACAAGCGCTGCTCTCATATGTGAACGCACAGAGCAGGGGTGTTAAAAGAGCATCTTCGGTTACACAGAGCAGTTGACGAATTGTGGCGTTAGCTTCACACACTAACAGCGGAGCTAGCAGCAAACAGCGAAGCTAGCAGCAAACAGCGATGCTAACGGCGGAGCTAACAGCTAACGGCAGAGCTAAAAGCGGAGTTCTCCATTAGTTCAATGTTGACAACAGGGCAGTCACCAAGTTTATTGTTAAAGGTTTGTGTCATTATGCAGTTTGACCTAAAAAGTCTTTGTTGTTTACATTCCTTTGCATTTTAGTTCAATATTAGCCTGTACACAATGTCATTTGTTTATTTATTTATTATTTATAATATGTTCATGTTGGGGCAAAAAGGTTTCTCTTCTTTTGTTAATTTTGGCCAAGTTCAGATTGATACTAATCCTGAGTATCTGACTGGCGTACCTTATCCAAAAGCCCAACTAGTTTTATTAATGTTACTGTGAGTAAGCAGTGTTACCAGAATTTTATTTTTTAATTTCAATAACCATTTTGATTCACAATTAAGGTGGAAAATAAAAGTTTTGTGTTTAATGTATTTTTGTTGATGTTGAAATGGATTTTACAACATATGGTATCCAAAAAAGTATCGTTAAGGAACCGGCATCGAAACTGAGGTATCGAAATTGGCACCGGATCGAAAGATTTTGAGTGATGCCCACTCCTAAGATCTACATAAGAGTGACATGTCATGAACACATGACACAGTCATTGCACATGAACCCTAACCCTAACTCTAACCCTAACCATAACTTGTCATGACAAAAATCGAATGACACTTACTAAAAGAAGCGTTATGTCATAAACGTTTATGACTTGTTTATAATGTTTATGACATGTTCATGACAGTGTCATGTCACTCTTATGTAGATACCTTCAAGTAAAGTGTAACCGTATAACCATTCAGACGTCTACAAACATCAGACTGCTTGCTTGTAACTCAACATTTCTCAGTTCTTGGCTGAGGTGGACGACATAGCGCTGCATTAATTAGATACCTACCCATCAAATGAATATTTGAATATTTGGATTCAGCCCTACTCACCAGCCAAAAACAAACAATGGTAATCTATTGAGTGGCTGGTAAAATTTGAACATTCACTAGCCATTTGGCTGCTGGATGAAAAGGTTAATTTTGAATCCCGTTTACAATGCAGCTGCTTCCAAACTACTAGGGATGCTAATTAAGTTGTTTTTTTCTGACCAATAGCCGACCCTCGTTAACTGATCATTAACTATTAACCAACAAGCAGGCAAAGGAGTCACAGATCATCTGTCCAGGACCGTCGGACACACTTTCTGTGTTCTGCAAACAGCTGCACACTTGAAACCATCGCGCAGCTACGATGTTCCAAGCATTGTCGTGGACACATGTAGCCACTTAATTGGAACTGCTTACGCGTCCGTGCGACCGACACACATGCGCAGCTGTCAGAGCCTGTCCACCTGCGAGGCAGTCAGCTGTGTCTGCCTGGCATACTCTGTGTGTAGGACGGCCAATTTAACCAACCAGTCCTTATCGATAAAGTGGCATGTGTCACGTAGCTCTCCTCTGTGAGCAACGTTCAACTGAGAGCCACGAACTTAGCAGAAAACGAGTTAAAACACAAGTTAGCTAGCAGTTAGGAAAGATTGTATAGCCTATTTTTTAATTACCTTTTTATTTTTGTTTTGATGGTGTTGTTTTTAACTGTTGAACTCATAGTGTTGTTTTTATATTTTATTCAGCCATGTTTCCACAAAAACAAAAACACAGCAGTCTCTGAACTTGGGTTGGGAGTTTTGTTGAAGTTGGTTGTAGTCCAATTTGTTGTCTAATGAGCGGACATTTGCAAGCAGGATGGATGGGACAGGTGGCCGGCTAGCGTTAGCTTTCCACCTAGCTCGAACTCCTGCCCTCATTCCGCGTTTCCGCTTTCTTGCACACTGCTTTCAATGTCCCCTTCCCCGGCTAGCGGCATCAAGCGACACCGCAGGCTGAGGTGCTGGTCTCCGTGAAGCTCACGTAGTGTGTTGAGTAGTCTGTCTGTAATAAAGTTTCCTGCATATTCTCTGATCTGTACCGATGTATCCTGGTGGTACACATGTGCAGTAGTTTGAATGCACATTGGTCAGATCCAAAACCTGAGGGGGAGGTGTAGTTGGGAAAAACCTGACTGGAGTTTGCTGGGAACATAGCTGCAAAGCTACTTCTAAGGTACAAATGTGGGACTTTAATTTTGGTCATTGTCCTAATTGATACACCAAAAAGTCTGTGTGTAGTCAGAGTTGTGCTTATTGTGCAATGTGTAGAACTGTGAGTTGTCGTGGCCGAGTGGTTAAGGCGATGGACTAGAAATCCATTGGGGTCTCCCCGCGCAGGTTCGAATCCTGCCGACAACGGTTGGTTTTTAAGTTCTGTCTGCTAAATTGTTAAAACTCGATCAGTACAAGTAGCTCGGGGTTCAAAAGTAGCACCGTCTTCTAGCCAACATCTAGTTAAATATGCAATTGTCTGGTAGATTTGCTTCACTCACCAGTAGGCCTGTACTGAATACCATTTCTTGAGCTTAGGTGTTTTTTTAACTGTGAATATTCAAAGCTTCGGTGGCGGGGGCAGCGGTGGGGGAAACCAACATTTCCGAGGGTTGGCTCTGCAGTTTTGTTGAAATCACAGTGAGTCAGGGCAATGTCGATAAAGTGGTTTCAAGTGTGGTTACAGTTTTTCAAAATTTCACGCAGACAGCTTTTGCTGCGATATGATATTAATTAGGGGTGGAACGGTACACTGAAGTCACGATTGATTTCAGTTACCCGGCTTCTCTAACCTTAACAACTGTGGTCCCGCATAAGCTATGTTATGGAACTCGCACAATGCGACTGATGAGTCTGATAGGCGGTTAATATTACATCATTGTCCACAGCAGGTTGACGTTGGGTTGCGTTTCTCCAAAAGATGATTTGGACTAAACTCTGTGCCGCAGGCATTCAAAACAAACGGAAAGCGACGACAGACGCAGTGGGTGTGTGAATGAATGCTCACTCAGCCAATGTCTCACTGTATTGACATTATGTACGGTCGGAGCCACGAACTTAGCAGAAAACGAGTTAAAACACAAGTTAGCTAGCAGTTAGGAAAGATTGTATAGCCTATTTTTTAATTACCTTTTTATTTTTGTTTTGATAGTGTTGTTTTTAACTGTTGAACTCATAGTGTTGTTTTTATATTTTATTCAGCCATGTTTCCACAAAAACAAAAACACAACTGTTGAACTCATAGTTTTAATCGGTCGAAATTCTTATTTTCGGTTAACGGTTAAAACGTTAATCATTAACATCCCTAGACACTACTGATACATGTACTACTGAGTAATGTCAGATTCTGAATCTAAAAGGCAAGCAGAGTTTTTGATGCACCTCCCCCTTCCTCTCCTCCACTCCTTCTTTTCCCCCCAATTCCTTCTTCCCTTTCACTTCGTCAGAGAAACTGCTGAGTCTGCAGTGGAATGTTGTTATTTGTACTGCGATGGATAGCTGCAAATATATTTTTAAAGTACAATTTTCTTGTTGTCCTAATTGATACACCAAAAAGTCTATATAATTCAAATTTACGTCAACTGCATGGAGGAGAGTTATGTTAACTACTTAATCACGATAGCTGAAATCAGAGAAAAGAGACTGAAAAATTTCTGCGGAGTCAGCAGTTCACAGAGGGTCATAATAAAATAGGAGAGCCAAAGATATAGATTCCTACAACCTTGTAACAATTACAATATGCCTGTTTTTTATCTGTTCAGTAGCATCACAGTGGTGAGTTCATTCAGCGAGTTGTATCTTTTTTTACCAGTAGATGGTAGTATTTGTCTTTCCCGTTCATTGGGAAACCGTTGACTGTCACTGTAAACACTGCCGCTTTCAGATCAGACTCTGAGGCAAGCCCCTCCACAGCAGAGCTTGACGCCCACTTACGTGTGACGCTTTTAGAAAGAGGAAGAGTAGGCCTGAGCCACAGATAGGAGAAAAACACATCACACATTTTAATCACTTGGGTTTCCCTGATGCAAAATCAGTAGTAGATACGGCCCATGACTAAACAAGAACAATTAAAAGTAACGTAGTAGAGGGCTTCACTAAAACTTGATTCAACCCTCATCTGTGATATAGTTGCTAGCTGGGAAATCCAGGAAAGCCCACATTAACCAGTTTCCAATTTCACCATTTTGTTGCTCTTTCTTGATGACATACTGTAGAATATGTAGCAGGAACATTACCAGTTGTACAGTTGTGCTTCATGTTGGGTAAAAAGTATTCACTAGCTATCACCATCTTGGACTTCAAATGTCCTGTCACACCTAAACAATAATAAAAAATTAAGTATTCTGATTCTTTACTTAGGTAAAATTAGTACTGGAACAATGGAAAACTACTCATTATTACTTAATGTTCTTAAAGCTACACAATTAAAAGTATAATGGTGCATTCAATTTTTTTTTGCAAAATGAGCAAAGTAACTAGTAACTATAGTTGTCAAGTAAATGTAGTCGTAAAAGTAATTTATATTTAGTATAATCGCCATGACATTTAGTACAGGCATTCATGGTCTCCAGTGTATGACTCCAGTGTAGTGCCACTACAAGGTTGACATTTGTAGTTTAGACTGAAATGCCCCTGCAGCTGTGGGGTGCCCGTTGAAAACATGCTTGTTCAGAACAGGCCAATGTCTTGGCCTCCTGTATTTATTGCTTGCAGCTTTCTCAAGAACCGCTCATCCAAACAACTTCACACTCAACACTATGCTTCCTTGGGTCCTGAGCAATACACCTGGCATATTTGCATCATCCAGTATCATCCAGAGTATATACATTATTTGCTAAAAGATAGCTATTTAGGACCCGGCCTTTTTTCCCGGAACAAAAGTGCTCATTGCAAAAATTACCCAATCACTTGATTGTTTGAGTTTGCTACAATCTAACATCTCTCTCCTGTCTCTCTTTCAATGTTGCCAACTGTTTCCAATAAAAGTAGCTAGCACTGGCTCCAAAAGTAAGCTGAGCAAGATGACTGTATGCAACCAGCAAACTGCCCATGACCTGCTTTAATATTCTTTTAACTTCAGTGGCTGTACAACAGCGTGCTGCGTGTGACGTCTTTCACGCACAGTGTGCTGCGTGTGACATCTGTCGCACATGCGGGTCACCACATTCGTGAAACAGACATCCAGATGGACTACCTCACTCACTCACAGAGCTTCCTGGCTTTATTGTGCGATGACCAAATGCCTGCATAATGAATGATAATCGCATCAGCCTCAGCCAAAGGGAATGGGAATATGTCGTCATCAACAGCAAGTCGGCCATTTTTTGGAGGATAAGGGTGAGCGTGACATCCGCTGGCTGTTGACTATCAAAATGTGTCAAAAAGAACGCTGAGCTGACATGAAATCACTACACAGTGAATAAGATTCAAAACACAAAATGTAGTATATAGTTTACAGTCAGACACAAAGGTAGGCTAATGTTATGTGTTTCATTTTGCTAGATAACGGTGGATTAATTATGCATTATTAACCAACTCTTTGTTAGCAGTCAGTTAGCATAGCATTAGCTAGTTTATCTTCGTGTATGATTTATGTAGTTGGCATTTGGCTTTTAGATCTGTAGGTCCTGTACCCACCTATTTGAAAATTGGACATGAGCCTCCAAGGATTTTTTGAATTGCTTACCGTTGTAGGCGCCTATGCAGACATCAGATAGGCGACAACCTCAGTGACCATAATGGGTGGCAAGCTGTAAAGGTCCTGTGGCCATTGTATGTCTCCTATTTAGTAGGGATTAGTATCACTAACTTAATTCAATTTTGTAATATATGGCTCCTTTGCCTCTGACTAGAGCTTCTCTTTTCATGGGCATTTGTCTTTCGTGCATACTTTATACATTTCTGATGATCAGCGATTGACTGTAGGCACTGCAGATCCCTGGTCTGAGCTGGGCTTTTCTGCGTGAGTTTGCATGTTATCCCCGTGTGTGGGTTTCCTCTGGGTGCTCTGGTGCCCTCCCCCCGTAAAGACATGCATTGTAGGTAACTGGGACTACAGTTGAAAATTCACCGACTGGCTATGTTGTTGTTTAATGTTCCTTGATTAAATTGTCCTAATAAATAAATAAATCTTAAAAAAAAGATGATATGGCTGTATCATGAGAATTACAGTCCCAGTCTACGTGGGTGCATTAAGTGCAGAGGCAGCACTTTCCAGTAGGCTGGATCTAATCTCTTAAATTACTTTTATATTAAAGACAAAGAGAGAGAGAGAGAGAGAGAGAGAGAGAGAGAGAGAAATTCAAGTGTCCCTTGCCCACTCTCATGTTGCCATAGAACCATGTTCCCTCAAGAACAGACCTCATTCTGTCCTTTCCATTAACACTCATCAGTGATCAAGACTGTATAAAATACCAAATCAAAAACCCCTTGTTGCTTAGAGATATACATACCTCATGTCAGTGCTGCCAACACATAGTCTAATAGTAAGGACATT